>JAPYYS010001228.1:0-24414 GCA_030522525.1 Campopleginae sp. 14b
GTGAAGTATATACAAGAGACACGGACCATCGGTGACCGGCTGGTATTATTTTACCCAACGGCTCTAATAGATTCTGCATTACTATACGAAGTCACCGCCGCGTTCGCTGTGTTCCTCTCTTCGTGAGGGTATAAACATGGGGGTTCATGTTTTTTCCTTTGTCTTTTCTCGGATCTTTTTGCTCTCGTTGCATTCGCCATGGGTCGAAAGTTCGTGCGACCGAGCGCGAGAGGCGTCAAGAAAGGGGGTAGGGGGAGTGCAGGGCAAACGAAAGATTATTTTGAGCCCCGGAACCGCATGAGTGAAATTCCTCAGTGGTCGTGGTCTCGCAAGTCCCTGCGCATACCTATGAGACCTCCTCTCATCTTTCTCTCAAGCTCTCTTTCCTTCTCTCCCTCTCTCTCTCTCTCTCTCTCTCTCTCTGTCTCTCTCGTGGTTTTTTCGTTTTATTTGTCAGTGTCACTCTCTTTCGACTTTTTCAAAGCAGATAGCCAAAAGTTGACTGAACGGCGACGAGTATATTTGCGGGCCTGGCAAGTCCGCATTATCTATATTTGGTGGATCGAGCCTGATGTTGCCCGACCGGCGTCCACCGTCCACCGTTCTCGAGCCACGAGATACGACGACGCGGGGCGCCACAAGGATGCCAGGCGAGACTCTCTCATGACTAATTGGAAGATCGGGGATTCCGTCTCTTGCAAGGAGAGAAAAAAGACCATGAACCCATCCGAGTTAACAAACTACCGGCCGTTGTTCGCCTTTCTGCTTTTGTCCCTCTATACGCACTCCTGTCAACCAGCAAACGCCATGTACACTCTCAGCCACATATCCTCCTCGTAATAGCTATATTCCGAAGAGCATAATATACTCCCTCACTTTTTCACTTAAGGCCAGAAGTATCACAAGGCTCCTGCCGCGACCACTTCCAAAATGCCATTCGTCATTTTTTTCCCGCAACGGCTCCATCGATCCCAATGAAATTTGAATCTCGCGGCCTTGGCGATGCGTCGTCATTTAATTATAAAAGAGACCTCCGTACTTTTATCTTTGCTTTTGAATCTTTATCGTTTTTCATTTTTTGATTAACTCCTCATTACATAACGACGCGGAATGCCTACAGGAAAACGAATGATCTGCTCACTGCAGCTTCGAAATTATTTGATGAAACGGTAGAACGCTTGGAAATTAGGAATGGGGGTCTCGTGGACCCTGAAATCTGTGCCTGCGGTGAATAATTCTCCAAAATGATCTCCGGAAGGTTAATTCTATAAAACTTTAATTGTGAATTCGTCCGGAAGGACGGATAACACTAAAAAGGAAAACTGTAATTTCGAAAGTTCTCTGTTTTCGTGAATTTCTCGAAAAGGGAAAACAATTTCGAGGAAAATCGAAAAACTCCTCTGCTCAAAACGTGAACTCAATACAATTTTTATTTGGTTCACTGACTTAAAACTTCACGCTGGCTCCTTGACCTACCGCGTTACATAAGCGCTGAATAAATTACCTCGTGCAATTATTTCTCTCACATTCCGTACACTCCGTGATAGGAACCCTTAAGGGATTTGAATATCCCGGAAGTCGTGACAATGTTCTTGTGAGCTTTTACATTTGTATTTCACCGCATGATAATTTTCGTGAACAGAAATCGAGCGGAGAATCCCATGGTCGTTAATTTTTTCGATTCACCAAAAATGTTTTGTTACATTTTGTTGTTATCGCGACCGTAAAAATGAAATATTTCTGTACATTAGTTTGAAAAATATTGAATGACGATAATCCAATTTCTCGTACGATTAGATTTCGCATTTTTTGGAGTTATTGAAAAAAAATTTAATTCAAAACGTACACCCGTTGGTTTTTTAACAAAATCATTTCGTTTCATGTTTTATAATAAATTTTTCACTTTATAAAGTGACGAGGGAGCAAAACCCAAGTTTCCGATTCCACGTGATAGTTGATGTGAATGAAACTCCTTAATGAAGGCACATTCATACTGTGCCGTAGATGGTCGGGATTTTAATTCAAAGTCAAAAGCGTTTGAGAGCTCTCGAGCGAGTGCCAGAGGCAGGAAGAGAGGAAGCGAAATAATACACTGACGAAAAATAAAACTCTTATAACTCTGTCGGCGGAACGATAAAGAAAAAAAAAGAAGATAATAAATAAAATTGAAAAAAAATCAGCAAGGATATACTTCCTATTTAGCAATTGCTCGCGCGTGCTCACCCTTTCCATATATGGCTTTGAAATATTTTCCCAGGTCAACCGGTCGCTCTCCCTCGACTTTGCCCCTTTGTGTACGCGGACTCGAGGTCATTTCCTAAATAACAACTTTAATGACCATCACACATTTCCTCGTTAAGGTATTCTCCAAGATTTTCTAAAGAAAACCCTTACCACGCGACTATCCCTCATTGTCTCCAACTTTTTTTTCTCTATCGTCACAATTTAGACTCTGAATCTCGCATATACATCGAACCTCTATAATTCGATCGCACGATATTGAAAAAAAAACATGAATGCGACGTAATCGGCACTTAACAGGCTGATAAGGATAAAAAATCCTAACCAAGACATCATGCTTTACTGGGTCGGCTATATCATCAAATATTTCTGGTCAGTGATACAAAAAAATTCGAATAAGATCGAAGAAGAATCGAAGGACAGAAAAACACTGAAAAATCAAAATACTTTTCAGAGTGTCTCTATCGGCCGAATCGAAGTAAGAAAAGATAAGACGAATGCTAAGAACAAATTTTTAAAATTATTACTGCGTCAATTCAATCGGAAAAATAAAAAAAAAACAAATCTTTAGAAAAAATGATGAATATCGAATAATTTGTGAAAAAAAATAAAAAAAATAATGATAATTCTGTTCGCGATAATTACCAAATGTAAATGTATTTATCGTGTCTCAATCGGTTGAATCGAAAAAAAAGAGAAAAAAACAATTCCAAGAACGAACTTTCTGAGCTCTGGTCCAATAAAAAGTTTTCGTAAGTATATTTTTTTTAGACTCGTGATTCACGTCTAATCCACATGTATCACGAAATTTTTAGCTGATGAGCCATTCGGTACTATCACAAGTTTTTTCCATTTTTATTTTTTTTTCTTTATTTTTGATAAGGTAGATCTAGCATGAAAAATGGAAGCGAAAACTTACTCCGATTGTTTTCCGAGGTGCCTGGAAACTCTTTCATCCAAGAGGCGAATGTTTTTATTATCACACGTAAAAGATTTATTCTGGAATCTGTTTCTTTTACAGGGAAAATACATTTTTCAAAAATATACTCTGCGAGGATTCCCACGAGTATAAGGCATCCTCGAGGTTTAGCAATGAATATTATAACTTGCTCGAGGGTTTCGACATTTTTGTTTATTCTTCAATCATCGACGGTCTCGCAGTGAGAGAAATTTCTCTTTCTCCGTCAGAAAGAAGATTCCGTGTTGTCCAACACACATTTGAAGCGTTTTGCCGCGCATGACCGTATATTACGGGTTTTCAAACATCACATTTACACTCTTTAGCGTACTAAATAAATAAAAATAATAATAATAAATAATTCGGATAGTAAAAAAATAATAATAATAAATAGTTCGGATCATTTTTATTGAAGGAAAAAGTAAACTTTGTGTGCGTATTCCTATAGCTAGGACAACACAGTGACATATCAGATATTAGATAGACAAATCAGAAATTCACGGATTTTAGAAATTTATCAAGTTTTTTGATCCAATAAAAATCGAGATCCTAGAGAAAAAAAAACGTTTGGCGAATTATTTATTTAATTAATTAATAAATGGCCTGATGCTCAATTTTTCACAATCAAGTCAGTAATGAATTCTTTTGTACTCGCAAGTTCTTAGATTCATAGAAAATCAAGAACATTGAGAAATTTCGGATCAATCAAGTTATGAATTTTCGCTCACTTCTAAGTTTTTGGATCCATGACCATGAGAAAAAAAGGGTTTATCGAATTAATTGATGAATTCACTCATTCATGTCCTGATACCCAATTAATTCGAATCAATCGAGTTATGGATTCGTACGTACTCAAAAGCTGAGTTGCTCGTTCGCTAGTAAGTCTCGTCAACGAGAGCCTCATTAATTAATCAATCGATCAATTAATCAATCAATGTTTATAATTATTCCAGATAATCAATTATTTAATCGTCGAATCTCTGTTTTGTTCCTCGCGTTGAATAAAAAAATCTTAATATTGAATGGTCGAACTCTTATCGATAACAAATGAAGTAGCTTCTCAGTTAGAAAAATAAATGGCAAAGAGCCGGAATAGTTTTTCATTGTATCATTGGTATCACAATGCTTAGCTCCAGGAATTATTCTGAAGTCAAGATCATTTTTGAAAATTTTTTTTTAATTTTTCGATTTGGTTACCAACCAGGCAACGATGCTCTTTTGCACATTTTTACGCTTCACGCCAGTCTTCAATCTCATCATGAGAAATATAATCCTCGTCGGCTACTGATACTTGAACTGCTATCCACTCGGTAAGAAAGTTTTCTGGCGCACCAACAGCAATGAACTGTAAACGATCGCCTGAAATCACATGGATAGAAAAAACTCAGAAAAATCTTTAAGCTCCGTTTACTCGAATAAAAACTGTCGTATTTTTTTCATTTTTTTTTTCACACTAAACATTATTTCGACGAATAAAACGATGCATTAATGAGCCTGGGATATGGAATCAAAGTTTACAGTTAAAATTTTTCACGCTTCTCGATCGGCTAAGAAACAAGTCTATTTTTTTCGACACAGTTCATTGTTGTATACGAATTGACGTAAAAAAAACTTGATTTCCTTCTTCTCGGTATTATGAGCTGCGGAAAAATGAAAAGGAAAGGGTTCCTTACTCGCAATCGCCCAAGTGAGAAAATTTTGCATTAAGAGGAATGATAAACATGAATAAAGATTTTGGAGACTCTCTAGGAGAACTCTGCAAATGGAGATTTGGATTGCTGGGGGATTTTGGGTGGATTATTCGAATGCTTACCTTCGACGAATATTTCCGATAATTGGGATCGAGCCAAAGAAGATTTGAAGAGAAAAGCGTTTCCTCGATGAAACAAAATCGTTTGAAAAACGTTGCGCTTGAAGCATCCCAGCAAAATGGCATATTCGTCATTCAAAACGTCCAGGATGAAACCATATCCACAAGTAAAAATAGCACATGGATTTCTCGTGTGCTATAAATCAACAAAAATAATAATAAAATTTTTTCTCCATTCTTCATCAGACAATAATTCGGAATATTTGGCCACGAAGACGATATCGAAATTCGCATCGTCGTCATTCTTTTCCAATTACATTTTTTTTTTTTGAAACGACAAAAATTCTATTATTATGCAAAATTTGAGTGAAAGATTTTGTTTTTTTCTTTTACTTGTTTTTATTTCCTATTCTTCCGTCTACTAATTTTTTACAAAACATTCATAACATTTTTTTAATAATTCGAGAAACAATCCTTAATTTTTTTCCCGAGGGAAGTCTCCGAATTCTAATTTATTAATGAATAATTCAAAAACGGCATTCTTAGATGTCATAAAAATTCGCAAACCTCTTTTTTTCGTCGTTTCGTTAATGCGAAATTTTTTTTTTCTAGTTTTTGATTTCGGCATGCTGAAAAAATATTCTAGAAAGCTGTAAACGAGTAGGGCGATAAACTTACAAGGTTTATCAGGCGCGGCAGCTGCGATTTGAACTGGGAATTCATTTTGGTCTGCTGAATCGACTGATTAGAATCATTGGTGTGGGTTTCGCCGTCATTGTCTACGATCCAACCTCGTTCGGTCATATTTTGCACGTTTTGCGAAATATAATTAGTGCAGAAAGTGTTGAAAACATCTGTTGGTTTGGGAAGACGCGGCCTTTTCCCTTGGAATGCGCAGGTCGCAAACCATTTGCTATTAAATCGACTTTCCTCTTTGATACAAGGCACCGCGTCGCAAAACATTTCGTCGCCGATATTCAACGAGCCGCACAGCGATTTGGAGGTAGAAAATCTTTTTCCATTGATGTAATACTTACTGGCCAGCAGCTCAATTCTTTGCTCGTTTGTATCGTGGAATGCCGTTATTACTGCATGACGCTTCTTCACGTTCGCGACAACACAATGTATGGAAAAGAGGCCCGACATCAGAGAGATCTGCACGTCAGGTTTATTTTCCAAATTGGTCCAGCATGTCGCTACGTACCAACTGTATGGTCGATAAAAATGTGATATATCTTGGGTTTCATCGTCAAGACGGTTTAGTACGTGACAAGAAAATTTGACCTGTAATTAAGAGAAAAAAAACGTTGCCTTCGAGTTCAATGTCGTAAAAATGATATTTGTGCATAGAGAATATGTTTTGGGAAGAATTTATAAGTTTCAGAATGTTTTCTTTTTGCTAGAGTTGAGGTTCTTCCGAAATCCCAAAGTTCGCGAAAGACGTGCAAACGTTTGATGCTAAAAAGAAAGCCGACAAATTTCTCACACTGGGAGAAACAACATCGAAGCAGCGAATTTGACGTTTAGTCGACTGCATCAGACGCACGTGTATCGAACGTCAGCAGTTAACAGTTCCATTCATAGCAATTGGAATCTGTACGGCCGGGCTACGGTGATAATTACAATAGTGAAATGTGAAAATTTTGAGGTCAAGTTTGTTGATTAACAACAAATAAAGATCGATGTGTTTGGTAATAAACTGATGGATGATTATTTGTAAAGATTTTAGCATTCACTGACTTTCGTGCCAATCCGGAGGTACTTGCACAGTTGCACATTTTCTGGGACGAGTCTACCATCGTGGTAATACCGACCCCTTTTCAGAAATGTATAATCCGTAGCACCGTCCAACTGAAATTCTATTTCCGCGCAGCCGTTACTGAATAGGTTAGATATCACTCCGTCCCTATTGTACAAATACTTTTTTCGTAACATTTCTGCTTCAATCAATGAACTTTTTCGTTACGTGAGAATCGACAGGTGCAGCGCTATTTCTTATCAAGACTACGAGGATTGGCGACAAATTTGTGACCGCGTGTCATAACCTTTAACACTACTGCCGCGATTGCGCGGTTACTGTTTATTATTGTGTTTGGGATCTCGCATTGGGACTGTCACGTCCTTGACGTCAGACGATATCGAACTACCAATTGTTTTGTCGGTCTATGATAAAAACGGCCTTTATAGGTGATGGTAAAGAAGATTCTTCATGGTATCGGGTCGCGTAAAAATATCAACAGAGATTTTCTCGCGTCCGCTGCTGTTCATGCGGCCGTTGAAATATATCTCCAACTAACAATTGACGAGAACAGTCACGGCAATCTCAGCCACGTAGCGGCGATTCCCGAAGCTGTGAAACACGCCACACGGTAATATGGCGTCTGTAAGTGCTGCCACTATCGAAACGTGAACGTACATGACAGATGTCTGTGTGAACTGTGAATGTGTGTTAGGACTGTTAGGAGTAAACCCTACTAGTCGTTTAATAATCACCAAGACGGGATGGACGGATGAAAAATCTGGCTTGGTCCAGTAGCCCGAGTGCGTTAGTCGAATAGAGCAGGAAAAGAGGCTTGTTCGGCAGTTTCCCATGTATTTTCGCGCCCGAAGCTCCCATTGCGATTGCTCTACGTCTCGTCTGTGTTCGATGCAGTTGATTATCGATGAATAAAAAATAGCAGAAGAAAAAAAACATCCGAGAGACTGTTTATTGGTTGAAGGTTGCTCTCGTAACGACGATATTCTCTCGCGATTTCACTGCATTATTTTCCATATTCGTCATTCCTTTTTTCGCTGCTCTCTTCGTTGTTCATAGTCATTTTTTTTTCACCCCCACCCTTTCACACTGAATTCCTCCGTATATATCTCTCCCAATTGTCGCAGAATTTAATATTCGCTGCTGTGTGCCTCCGTGTGTGTGTGTGTGACACTAGAGTCATCTCTTGACAAGACACCCTGTATTTCCGATGCTGACGAGATTGACATACCCTACCAAGAAAAACGGACTAAAATGTCTGGCAGCAGCGATTCCGAAGAATTCTTCGATGCCGAAGATGACAGTTTCAATCGCAGCTCAAGGTATTTCATTTTTCTTCTCTTTCTACTCAAGTTCACCTCTCGAATCATTTCCAACCTCCATCCAAACATTCAAACACAATGCATTCTAAAGATACAATGCCAATTCCCATTCGTTACGATATTCAATCGTATAAGGAGTAGCTACGGAACAAAAAAACCAACTTCCTTCATAATCTATCTTTTTCTATCTCCTTTTCCTGTTCGTAAAGAAAATTGTTGTTAACGAACACGATCATAAAGAGATAAAGTCGACTTTACCAAGTTTCCCCATAAAACTACATTTGCCAGCAATATTTCAAAATAAACATTTCTGTTTTCAAGAACTGTCAAACTTTCTTCTGCAAACATCGAGATTCGAGCATACATATTATCATTACGATACGCAAGTTTGCGTTTATGAAACGCCACAATATTTTTTATCCTCGCTGATTCTTTCTTCAGATTTAAATCATACAAATATTTATATAACTCGTTCATTCTTTTTGTTACTAGTTCGAAGATTTTAAACTTATGAACTCAAAGAGTTCCCTTAAGAATTATTCAATCGTCCAGCTACCTAATGGAAAACCTTGTTCGATTATTCTTAACCTCGAAATTCCTCAAGGCTGTTTTCCATACCCTAACCATGGTCACCATGGTTTGAGTTCTTCACGGAGCAGTATCGTATGCGCAACAATGCAACGAAAAACCGTTGAGGTGCTCTGGCAGTTACACAACATAAAAATCGAAAATATTCTTTCATTCGTTTTTGA
The DNA here is from genome assembly GCA_030522525.1 of Campopleginae sp. 14b. NCBI lineage: Eukaryota > Metazoa > Arthropoda > Insecta > Hymenoptera > Ichneumonidae > Campopleginae sp. 14b. Next base: position 8,840 of record JAPYYS010001228.1, read on the forward strand.
AGTGTCAAAAGTTTCATGGTCATTCTAATTTTAATTTTGGATTTTTAACAAATTGCTAACATAATTTATTTATTAATATTTTCTGAAGCCAGACGATAATTTTGACTGTATGCTCAATCATCAAAATAAACAGTATCATTATTTTGACTTTGCAATTCTCTACAACTTTTTTTTTTCAATTGCGATTTCTTGTCAATTTTTGTTTGTGTACGATTTTCCTTCTTCACTGATTCAATTGAGTTATATCGGGTTTATCTTATGTCTGTTCCATCAAGAAGAAGCAAGGCTCGCGAATCTCTGTCTACCGAGACCGGTGAGGAGAAGACGGCAATTGCAAAGACGTCGCAGGATGACGAAGTCTTTGTGAAGCCAGCAGATCCAAAACCACCAGTAGAAACTATAAAAAGCCGGATAGAGCTGGACAGAAAAGCCATTGCGGAGAAAACTGTGAGTTCAGGATTCTAAAGGCCTCAATTTATCTATTTCCATTGCCTAGAAAAATACGACACTAAAGTTCGCATCGTTGGAATGCAACGAAATTCCTTATTTTATTCCATTTTTCAAAAAATCGAGTGTTCAATTATGACGATGATTTTCGAATGGAAAATTGAGGCGATTCTAAAAATAAAAAAAACGATGAATGCGTCATATATTTTTCGTTCAACCCCAACAATGCGAACTTGAATATTCAATGTCGATTCTTGGGCATAAATTAATGAAAAATTGGCATGAATTACAGGAGGATGATACAAGAGTGACTAACAATGACACAATCATCGATAGACGAAGGTTTCGTGAGCTGAGGCAACGCATGCAAACGGAAGATGACGATATACCGATAAACAGTTCACCGCCCGATAGCCAAACGTCATCGATCGAGGGGGTTTATCCGACTCCGTCAAAGACCTCGCATCCCTTTAGAATAATCGAGCACGACACGTTGAGTATGCAAAGTATGACGTCATTGGGTCGAGTAGGAAGAATCTTAGCCGGTGGTTTGGACAGCGTTTCTGGGATCGTGCAGCCTGGACAATCGTCATCAACGACAGGGAATTTAACTCGTAGTAGTCAAATGTCATCGATAGCGAGTATTCCAAGCCGAGACGACGAACCGGCGTCTGGCAAAGTTTCGCAATCTTCCAGCGTTCTCACCCTCTCTGGAGACGTTCTTCAAGAAAGTTCCGTTAACGGTAGAACCGATTATCCGAATACTCAAGAAATCGTCGCTCAAAACGTGGTTCTGCAGGAACCCGACGTTATCGCGAGCACTAAAAATAATGGAAAATCCATTGAGATAACGGCCGTTACGAGTGTCGTTTCCGGTGCCCCCGTCGCGCCGCCGAGACGGAAAAAAAAATCAAAACCACAAACACCGACTGACCTTGCTGTAAGTTTTTTTAATATTCTGCATTTTCTAGAATTTCAAAAATCGCCATCAAAATCAAAGAGCAAGCCATTTTCCGTTCGATGTAAAATATTTTTTTGGAAAATCTTCTCTCGTTTCCTATGCCGAGTCGAATCATTCGAGCATCGATCCGGATATCGAGTGACCCAGAAAAATTTAGTGAGAATCGATTGATTTATTCATCCATTCGCTATTTCTTCATTCATTTCTGACGAAATCCATCAAACCCATTTGTGAGCATGGTGAGAAACTCGTCAATCCATGGTACGGAGTGAAATACTTAAGAAAATTGATGTAGTCCAGATTTTTGAAGGGAAACCAGAGAAAAAAAATTTGCTCTTTTATAAATTTTTTTTTTTAATGTATGAGGTCAAAATTCCATTAATATATTCCTATCGGAAAAAAAAGACGTTTTTGATTGCCCTTGATGTTTATAGAACTTGATATCGCAATCGATGGCGTTGAAAAATGTAAATAAAATAAAAATAAAATCTATTTTTGTTTAGCCGACCTCGACGGACTCGTCGGTGACAGCGTCAGCACTGCCAAGTCCAGCGAGCACGATAGAATCGATAACACGTGAATTCGAGCATTCGCTCGACATACGGTCAGCGACAAAGGGACAATACGTCGTAAAGCCCCAGGCAAGTTTCTCTAGAAGTAATTTCATCCTTTACCTCAGGGATGGCCAAATTGCAGCGCAAGAATCACCCTCCAAAGGATTTTTTATGGCCCGCCGAAACATCCGGGTCAGTTTTCTATAAATACGTGTATCGCTGTCGAGCAGTAATAATTCCCGATTCTTTCATTTTTCTATCTATTTTTTCTTCGTTTTTTTCCTTCCCAAAGCGTTACTCCTTGGCTTGGTGATTTTTTTTTGTCTTAACGTTGTGATTTTGACAATTTTTTTTCGTATGTTTCCAGTATCTGAGCCCCCCCCCCCCTGACCCCTTGGGAGAGCGCACTAGTGTTTTGTGTGGAGCATCAACACTTTTTTTTAGCTTCTGTTTTTCAAACCCAAGCCCCATGTATTTCTTCCTGCAATAATTTCCACCGAGTGATTAATTATTAGTCCGCCCGAATATAAAACTTGGGCCCTACGATTATCTTATAAATCGTTTGCAATGACAGGATGAAGACAAATCGAAAGCCGAAGGACCTTCTTGCGACGAAATCGAAAGACTCGAGAGAATGAAAGCCGAACTTTTGAGTATACGCTCCAGCGACAAATCTAGCAGCCCTATGGGATCCATTTCTAGCAATAGTATCGGACGTTACTCACTCGGTCCTCATAAAATTCCAGGATTTAATCCTCAAGGCTCCCGTGAGAGACGGAAATCTGCTGGCGATCAAGACATGGTCCAGCAGCTCAATATGTTTGTGCGAACCAGAACAGATTCGGGAAAGAGGCTGACTGACATGGTAAGCATCAAATTCACTCAATCGATATAAAAATCCATATTTCATTGAAATCTTCATCGTTTATCCTGGAAAAAAAATCGCATTCAAGTCGATGGTTACGAGTCTGACCTTGAATGTTGCAAATTTCTATCAGGCATGGAAATAAGAGCGACATGAAGTTTGTATCTTTGAACAAAAAATATTTCATCCATTCACCATTGTGTAGATTTTTCGAACTACCGCGTTTTTTCTTTGGCACTCAATGTGTTTTGACATTCAGTGCACTGGGTCTCTTAGACCCAGTGGATACCAGACCACACTGGGTTTCTCAGACCCAGTGAGTAAAAGATCAGACTGGGTTTCTTAGACCCAGCGAGTAAGAATCCACCCTGGGTCTGTCAGACCCAATGGTTCAAATTTTAACATCATCAATCAGTTGACATAGAGATAAAATGAATATATATATATATATATATATATATAGACAGGTCTACGTCTGTCGGGAATTTAATACAAATTTTAATTTATTCAGGAAATTCTGGAACAAGTGACCGTCCTTAATTTGGACACGGGCGAGAGAGTGCCATTGAGTATAGCCGAGGACAAATTGCCACAATGTATAAATCCACTGTCATTGCACATAATGAGGTTGACATCAGAGTACATAAGCAATTCGAGTCTGGAGAAAGAAAAAGAGAGTGACGAAGAGAGCGTGGACAGTAAAATGTCCTCGATACCGCCAGACGATGAGGTGACGGTGGGTCGAGTGCGTAGGAAAACGCAAAAGTTGAAAAAGTTTTTCGGCTCGACGGTAAAGAAAACAATGTCTAAGGCGAAATCGATAGCTCAAGAAGTTTCGCACGCCCGTCACAAGGAGGACGTGATGGATATCGTCGACGACGTTTATCCCGGAGAACCGCAGTGCATTAAACTCAAAGCATCAAATAGTCACAAAGGTCCCTATGAGTTTTCGTGTCTCCAGCACGTTCAGGATCTCAGTGGTGAACACGTCGGTCCAGTTTGGTGCATGAAATTCTCCGTCTGCGGGCGATTGTTGGCGACCGCCGGACAGGATCGCGTTCTGAGGATCTGGGTGTTGAGGGATGCGTTCACGTACTTTCAGGACAGAAGGACGAAATACAACGCGGAGAACGTCAGCCCGACACCGTCTCAAGAGTCTCTCGTGTCTCAGCAGTCTCTGGAAGACCCGAGCGTAGTGGCGAACGCGTTCAGCGAGATCGAAGGGACAAAGAGTCCTTTTATGCCGAAACCTTTCTGCACGTACACCGGGCACACTTCAGATTTACTGGATGTTTCCTGGTCGAAAAATTACTTTGTTCTCTCGTCGTCGATGGATAAAACCGTGAGACTTTGGCACATTTCACGGAAGGAGTGTTTGTGTTGTTTCCAGCACATCGATTTCGTGACCGCGATCGTTTTTCACCCACGAGATGATCGTTACTTTCTCTCGGGGTCCCTTGACGGCAAATTACGACTCTGGAACATCCCCGACAAAAAAGTCGCCGTCTGGAACGAAGTCGATGGCCAAACAAAACTCATAACCGCCGCGAACTTTTGTCAAAATGGCAAATTCGCGGTGGTTGGCTCGTACGATGGACGCTGTATTTTTTACACAACAGAACAGCTCAAATATCACACGCAGATCGACGTCAGATCGACTCGGGGGAAAAATTCGCGGGGAAGAAAAATCAGTGGCATCGAACCGATGCCTGGAGAAGACAAAATTCTCGTTACCTCAAACGACAGTCGCATAAGACTTTACGATCTTCGCGATCTCAATTTGTCGTGCAAATACAAAGGCTACGTGAATGTCAGCAGCCAAATAAAGGCGAGCTTCAGTCCCGACGGGCAGTACATAGTCAGCGGCTCCGAAAATCAATGCATTTACATTTGGAAAACTCATCACGATTACTCTAAATTCTCGAGCGTACGGAGGGACCGTAATGACTTTTGGGAAGGAATTAAAGCCCACAATGCCGTTGTAACTTGCGCTGTCTTTGCGCCCAATCCTGACATTATTATCCGACAGATCGAGGCAAGAGAACAATGGGAAACGAAAGACGAGCCGAAAAATGGAGCTGGAACCAGCAACATTTCTCCTCCCGTTGATCCTGTCGTAGAACAACGCACCAAAGGATGCGGCGGTCATGTTCTCGTTAGTGCTGATTTTAATGGATGTATCAAAGTCTTTCTCAACAAGACTAAACCAAAGCATAGCTCATTACCCGCTTCGGCATTAGCGTAAAAACAAATCTCGTTGTAAATCTCGGCTTCGAAGAAACAAACGATTTTTCTTTGTTTCAACGATTTTTTCTCTGTAGTCGAGGATTTGCTGGGAGTTTCCTCAGAATCAAATCAGAGCCCAGGAGAAAAATCGCAGTTTGAGTCCCAACACCCACAAAACTTTTCCGACCTTTCAATTTGACAATTTCTTCGTGAAAGCCAAACTTGTGAGCCTTCCGGGACCGTCAACGCCGACGCAATGTTCTTAATTGTAAAGCCCAAAAAAAAAGCCATTCAATTTCCATAATTATTCCAATATTCGCTCGAGCAGGTACTCACGAGTTGGTTCATCATTGTTGACGTTTTTTGTGCACACAATTTCACCTCCAGCGAATCCTCGATCTTTCTCTTTTGATTATTAACTGTTCTCCCCAACAAGGACGAAAAAAGTGTAGGAGATGTGAATTTTGTGACGAGGCGATTAGTTTTCGTCATTGTTTCCGCGCGAATAAAAAGTGTGATGCAATCGACCGTTGAAAATTTTGAAAATTAGTAGAAAGTATGACCCAGTGACGGTCAAAGCAACGGACCATTTTAATTAGTGGATTATATCCTTCATTTTCAACTTAAAAAACAAAATCTGGGGCGTTTGACAAAAATCATGGCAAATCATTGACAAAATTGGGAAGGAAAAAAAATAATTTCAATTTTTTTTTGTAAAAAAAACGAAATTCCTTTGTATTGATAAAAATTTCCAATTTTTCCGCGAGGAATTACGTCACAATTTTAATTCGTTGCTCTCCATGAGACAAGCCCTCAGTGAAATTCACGCAATCACCGAACAGCACCCTCGAAAATTTTTGTGCGTGTGTATATGTGTGTGTGTGTGTGTGCGCGTGAGACTGTGGGTCGAAGATGAATGGAAATGATTCGCTTGCATCTTGAAAGGAGCAGCTTCCACTCGGCTGTTGCACATGCATCCACGCATGAATGAAACAAGCTCGCTTGATCGTGAATTCTTCGCATTGGGCTTGAGAAAGGAAATGCCTATGTGTATTTCAATTTTGTCATTAATATTATATACCAAAAAGTGCACTCGATTGTAGGATGATGTTTAATTACGATCGCTTGGTCAGTGAACGACAAACAAAGGGAAAAAACGTGTACGCGAGGAATTACGAAAATTGGGAGCGGATTAATGTTCGTTTCGGACGTTTTGAAGGAAAATACTGCGCGTTTCCGTTCCATTTTATTGGTCAAATTGAAGTTTTCGAGTTTTTTTTTCATTCGCTATTTCGTAACAATTCTTTTTACTAATTTTTTTAACTTGTTACAATTTCGACAAATCAATTAGAATTTTTCGCAGTAAAATCAAAACATTTTTGTATCACCGTGCAAATAAAATCGGGGTACCCCAAAATATACGAGTTCGGGAAGAGAATTCCTTCGATTTTAGGTTTTCGTAAGTTTTTTGGGTTTTTCGTTTGTTTGTGGAAATGGGAGAATTACGAAAATGGGGTGAACTTTGCAAACCAGGAAGTTATTTGGGAAGAATAATTGTCTATCGGGAAACTGTGGAAAGTTAAACGAGTTCGCAGTCGATGTTCGACAATAAGAATCAATTTATACGAATAGAGAAAAAAAAACAAACAATTGGAAAGCTGCTGGAGCATAAAAAGTTCCTTCGTTACGGTCTCTCTCCTTTTTTGTCAAATTGCCAATCGTGGCTATAGCGAAAAATAATTAATCCACACTCTGTCAATTAACTGCGCAAACAAAACACAAGAAACAACCGCGTTCGATCGGCGTGGTCAGAGAATTGCGAACAATAGATTTGAAATGTAATAAAAAAAAAAAAAGGAAACGCAACGATGAAAAGTACTCCGAACTTTCGTAACTTGCTAGATAGAGCTCGAGAGTCAAAAAAGAAGATACAAGAAAAACCAATCACGTTGACGGAGCTCCGTGCTATTTTTCTCCTAATTACTAAAAAGAAATTGTTAAAACTAAGCAGAAACTTGAAAATATACAAAATTCGAACGAACAAAGAGAAAAAAAACAACAACAAGATACGAAAAATGTGTAAATAATTACGAAGAGGAAAACGAGACCTCGCACTCTCGTTTATACATCGTGTAAATGCAATTGTAAATATTTTTAATGGCATAGCGCAGAAAATGCTTTAGCTATAAATTAATCGTTATACATGATGAAAATTGCCATTCAGCGAGCGACGTGCACAAAATGCAAAACGCAAAGAAAACATATTATCGGAGAGAAAAAAAAACTTTGGAAGATTGTTTTTTCGATCTCTTTAGTCGCGTGTATGATACGAAAGTGTATTTGGATAATGCATTCATATGATTCGTATGTGTTTTATGTTTTATTTGTTCATATAGGTGACAAACACTTATACATATATTTATGTGTATATGCACATTTATATATGTATACACAGGCATGTATAAAGGACAAAAATGAAAAAGAAGTAAAAAAAAAAAAAGTATAACGACTAACGTTTGATTTCTTGTGGCTCTGTCTCGTTTTCCGACGAGCGGAGCTTCGTTCAACAGTCACCGCCGCAGTAAACTCCTTGACATTGTTACTGGTCGTGCACACGCCAACGGATGTTCTCCCATCTTTCTTCATTTCTTTCCACGACATGGAAGGAGACAGAGAGTAGAGGAGACAGGTTCGTGTACGAGTCGTGTCGCGCGAAGACGACCATTTTTTATGCGAAATTTCGCGTACGATCAATTACTCAATTTTCAATTGAGAAAGACCGGAATATTTTCAGTGCGAATTCTCTATTTTTGAAAACATTCGGGTTAAATGTTCGACTCGTTTGTATGTTTTTCATTTTTCCTATCAGTCACGTTCGCTCGGAAAATACGAGAGCGAAATTCGCGCGGAATAAATAGTGTATTCATACAGCACGTTAGGGACGACCGAGGTTTCATTTCAAGGTCATTCGTTGAGTCGTTTTTGAGGAAAAAATTAATAAAAAATTAAAACGATTCCGGACTTGGTTATTCTTGTCGCATTGACGTCACAATCGTGCACTGCCCCGGATTCGTGGCATTCAGCCATGTAGGTATAGTTTGTTTTCCACGGCCGATGGCAACTGTCTCTGTCCTAACCTCACTTTTCATCCGAGAGCGGGAATTGCCCGAATACAGTATCGATGGGATGTTCCGTGCGCATTCATGGCCGTGTTATTTGTTTAATTACGAATAATTTCATTGTTGTCATCCGAAACGAAAATATTAAAATAATTATTGATACTTTTTGTCTATTTTCAACGTGTTCGTGCAACTTGACATAGAAATTTCGATGTATCTGCGACTACGAATCATCGCATATGTCGCATAACGAATAAGACTGACGAAAAAGTCACGATCTTTTGCACGAAGAGAATTGTTAGAAATTCATTTCTAGGAAAAATGGTAAAGAACAAAAAATGTTTATTACCGGAAGGCATTGCCAAGTGTACATTCGACGTGAAACGTTGCATATTTGCGGAGTGTGTGTACACGCTAGCTATAGGTCAGTCGCGTGCGAGACGATACGAAGACGGTTGCGGTCGGTCGGTCAGTCGGTCGATTCGTTTCGTTCGCTCTTTTCAGAGATTCCCTTTACTCCTCAAACTCCGCGCTTCGACAAATACACGCCGTAACCCCTTCTCTACGACTTTTAACCCGTTCGAATATTACAAACAAATACATGGGACGCCTCTATGTCAAAAATTCATTCGATCTTGAACTCAACAGGTTATTAGGTTAATAATCATTTCAAAAGACGTGCTAGCGAATTTTTTCAAGTTGCTGCTCCAAAATATAAAAAAATGCTCGAGGAATAATTAAAAAAAAAAACGATGAATAAAATAATAAAATATAAAAATAAGTAATAAAATAAATCAAGTAAAATCGATAAAATTAAAATAAATAATAGATAAAATAGAAGAAAAAAAACTTTTAAACAACGTTCGGATTTTTGGCGAAGATGAAAACGGTCCTTAAATTCCATTTCCGGTATCCAATTGCATTTTTATCTTCGAGAAGATTCCCTCGCAGCGACCGTAATGAGGGAAAAAAAAAAAAAACTGGAACGAGCTTAGTTCAAGGTTTTTAAAAATTCTTGGCATCCAGCCAGTGCCGCAGTCTCGGGATGTAGGAATGCGTAGGAAAGACAGGTTAACGTTGTAATTTTCAAGTCCTTGACGTTAAGTAGCTATTTAATTAAGAAGCAATGTGGGGTCAAAGGCAGCGATGAGTGTTTAAGGGTCAAGCGTAACTCGCGTTGATGTCGTCGAACTTTTTTCATACACTATAGCCAACGATCCGACAGCATGGGATTTGGAGAGTCGCGGTGAACCGTGAAAAATTCCTTTAGCTCATCCGAGGTCACAGCATCCGAAATATCTTCAGGCTATTGACCTGTATTCACAACTTTCCCAACATTTTCGACCTCCCTTTAATGTTCCTTCAGAAAATTAAAACGCCTCGACTATGTAAATACGTAAATAATTAAAAAACATCGTGGATTAATCATTTTTTTGTTGATTTTTAAATAGCAATTTTTCGATTAAAATCTCGTCGAAATTATCAAATTTTTGAAGTCAAACAAAAAAATAACTATTCCCCTTCTTCGCGGGTGTCCCATCTTTGTCTGCTTGTCCCACTTTGCAATCTTTTCCCTATACATGCATAAATCTCGAATAACCAAAAAAATATATAAATATACATTTCGTAAGCTTTGTAAACGAGTTTTTTTCATTCATTCAGAGTCTCAGAGTTGAGATGCGAGTACACACGTAACTGCTGGGATTGCAATTATGCAGAGGATAAAGATATCGACGAGTAGTCGGCTCGCCAGTCATCGTATATCTCTGGTGCGGTCATATATGAGTGTGTATTGCATCTGCCACTCGGTACTCAATTTACACGTGTCTTAACTTATCGTGGTTGGCATAAAAATCACTTATTTCCATTTTCAATGTAATTTTCTATTTTTTTTCATCGATCCTATCAATTTAATGGTTTTTTAAAAATTATTTTGGCTGCTATTAATAATGGATCGAATGGCTTACTTATCAGGTTTAAATAAAAATTCATTGGCATTAACGTCCCGGAGGCCAAAAATCAATTCTGACTAAATACTCACGTCCCGCTAACTGCAAATGTAATTTTCGTCCGACCGACCATTTAGAAGTAAGACGATCGTCGTATCTTGCTAGAATGATGGAAAAAAAAATTTACATATTAGAATAAAATTGAAGACGCTTTTCCGTGTCTTTCGGGACGGTTAAGAAACAATTATTTACCACGGAGACAAGATTCTTTTAAAAATCGTCGATATTTCGTTGAGCTTGGTCAACGAAACATTTTTTTATCATTTCTTATATTTAATAGGAACATTTTGGACATTTCAGCGCTGCCTTTGCTTCCTTCATAGGAATGTCGTTTTTTTTCAGAAATTCCTGCAGGAGAGCGTTGACAGGTCAGTAATGTTATGACTATCTGGGAAGAGTTTTCAATGATCAACGAAGTATCGATATTTTATAAGAAAATAGGGTTTTTAGTGAATAAAAAAAAAAAAAAAAACAGTTTTGGGATTTTTTCGTTAATTCGATGGGATCTGAATCTTTGAGGTTCGCTACTTAAAAATAGCTTAAAGAACGTGGATATGGTAGACACTTTAGTGGATATAGAGTCGGCGGACGAAATTGTGTCAAGTTCGGCGAGACTGGTGGCTGAGAGGGGGTTTGAAGATTAGGTGATGGTTGTGCAGCTTTAAGAATGGGACATTTGTGCCAAACGGGAAACAAGAGAAGCGGGGCAAGCGAAAGAGAGAGAGAGAGAGAGAGAGAGAAAGGAGGGGAGGATCTCACTTAAGAGGAGAGAACGTGAGAGGAGGTGAAGAGTGTGTGACAGCGAAGAATGAGAATGAGAATGAGTGGAAAAAGAAGGAAGGGGTAAGTACACCTTGCATGAGACTCGACGTCGCTTGGCCGATGCTGGGGGTTGAGGGGAAGGAGTACAGGTGACGAAGGCGAGGGAAGAAGCTGAAAAGAAAAAGAAAGAATGAAGTCGTTCATGCGAGAAGGTTAATGGACCACTTAAAGTAATTTTGACAGTAGGTTACCCCTCATAAAATCTACGGAGTACTTTCCCAATATTTCTAGACCCATCCTCTAAATTATCGGGTTTGCGGCGTCACGAAAACTTTACCCAACAAAATAAAACAAAATTTCAATATTTTTCGATTCCACGAGTCAATGTTCTCATCGACGAAACTCCGAGATCAAGAAAAACTTGGTCCAAAAAATGATCCTCGATTAATTTTCACAATTTATCGAATTATCTCGATGGCCAACACTTGATCGGAAAACTTTTGTTTTTTCGGTCGTCTTTTTTTATGGGTGTCGGATCAACATTCTCAGACAACAAACTTGACCTCATAAAATTGTTTTCCGATCCGGTTCTGAAACTACGAGACATTATTCAAATTTAATAATAATAAAGAAAGATGACGGAGTGAATAAAGAGGAAGAGGAATTCGTAGAGCGAAAAATGAAAGGCGAAAAAATCAGTGCAGTCCGTGGAAGCAGGGTGGTCGATAAAAAATGATGTTCCCATAAGTAGCCAAGGGGAGGGTGCCTCGACGATTTAGGATGGGACATCCGATGGACCATATATATACATATGGATTCTCCTTTCTCGGCGAGGCTCACAGGGGACCTATATAACTGTACCGCGTGTCTGGGTCAGGGGGCGGTCCGCCACGTTATAGTATACACTCTGTATATCGTACAGGTGTATACCATTCCGTCTCCGGCACGAGTTTCGCGCGTACACGCATCATCCTCGACGTATATTTCTCTCGTGATCGCCACTTTTGCATCGTCATCATCGCGTACAAAATTTCTCTCTCTCGCTCTCTCTCCCTTTCTTCCTCCTCCTTCTCTTTTTCTCTTTCTCTCTCTCTCTCTCTCTCTCTCTCTCTCGCTCTCTCCTTTTTCTGTCTTTCAATGGCCACACTATAACGTTGAGATCCTCATTTCTGTATCAGAAAATCGACAGACGTTCGGAGACGACGACGAGCACGAAGACGACGAGAACAACGTCTCCGAAAGCTGCAACGACTTTATAGTTTTTTGTACATTCCGAGAAAAACAAACTTAGACTTTTTATGCAGTCAATTCTTTTCTCCATCTTTTCATAACCAAAGTTTCAATAAATTTCTGTTTTATTGCTCGTCAGCTGTTTTTATAACGTGTAACCAAAGCTCGAGTGTTTTGTTCGGATCTTTCGAAAAGTTCGAGTCTCTGTGTGCCAGTGCGAATCATACGTGACGATAGACTTTCGGCCCAGGCTTCAGAATTTTTCTTCTTTTCCTCGCGGCTTTTTTAATTCGACACTCGAGTTACTCATCATTCATCATCATCATCCTCCAAACGACTGTCCAAATAGAATTACTGCCTTGCCACTGTACTGTCAGAACTGTCTGACCAGTTACCGGCCGTTTCTACTTCGCCGTGACTTGTTGTGCCTATTCAGTGATTGTGCACCGACTCGAACTCGAACCACGCGACACTATCATCTGCGAATTACTCTTAAGGGATTTCCTTGGAATACGCACGAGGTAATTCTTTGTTAAGCCTTTTTCGATGTTTTTTTTTTTTTAGTATTATTTTCTTATTGATAAAGTTCGATCGATATTCTGGCGGGGTGGTGAGAAAGTAAATTTGTTTCTTTTCTTGCTCCGTACATTTTTATTTTCAGTGTTTCGCGTGAGTACGAAAAATAATTATTTCCCTGTCTATTTAAAGTTCAGCCTTCAAGACTCGGTGGACTTTTATTTTGCTGCAGTTATTTTATTATGAAACTACTATTTTTCTACTAATCCAGGGTCTTTTGGGTCAACATGCTCCCCAGGACATTCATGGATATTTATAAGCTTTTTTTTAAATAATTTTCGTACAGTGTGGTGATTGTTATAGAAAATGGAGAAACGAGCAATTTTTAATTTTCAAATTTCAAGTTCAGCTTCGTGCTCCTTGGCCCGGGAACTTTCCCTCCTCGGGAAATGAGTTTTAAGTCTATTGGATATTAAAAAAAATTTATGACGAAGCGTTCGAGTTTTTTTTTCATTTCAGAAATTTATGTTTGCATTGAATCAAAGGCTGCAAAGATTTCTTATCGAGAAAGTTTTTCACAGTCTGGGTCTGCCTTGATTAATGGAAACAATGTAAATGTGAGTGCATTATACGTGATAATTTGTCGGATGTATAATTAATCCTGTATAATCGTCGTTAATCGTTGCGATCCCTTAGAATCGTGTCACTCATTTCGGGATCTCTATTCCGTGAGTAATAACCACCAGTATTCTCCCATGCCTACCTCGTATCGTCGATGTGTAAAATACACGTGCAACTCACTTTAATTAACGCCTCAGTGTAGTACGATCAAGTTATTCAGCGGTTAAGAAATAGACGCGAGACCGAAGAGCCCGCGTGAGGCTAGGAATATGAAACGAGAGAATTTAGTTCTCCCCATTTATTATGCGAGCATGCACGTATATAGCAAATAAACCACGCAGTCTGGTGAGCTCCTCGTTGAAATAACTTGTTTACGAGATGTTTTGTCTGATATTGCAGGAATTAGAAAATTCTACCGCTTCGTATTCCACATTTCGTTGTTCTGAATGGCTCAAAAAACGACGTCGATCAGTCAAAAATAGTATACCAACAATTTTTCGTAACTTTTTGATGCTAATTGATTTTTTTTCGGATCCTTTAATCTTAAAATCGACCTGGAAATTGCCTGGTAAATAAAAAACCATTTTTTTTCACTTATCCAAAGATTATAGAATCGTTTATGTTTTTTTCGGAAGTCTTTTCGACTCATTTGTCAACTCGAAGATTTGCAATGATTCGTTCACTTTTCTCTGACCCTAAAAATAAATTAGAACAAACAAAAAAAAAAAACTTTTTTGTCACCAGCTGAAATTGTTGAATTTTTCAGAATGATTGACCGTTCATTGAGTCTGATAATCGCATCATTAGACGTTTTTTGCAAACACGTGTTGAGTTGAAGATTATTAAGTAATCTCGAAACAAATTATAATGCCCATCAAAATGTGACACGAACACGAGCAAGATGAAGAAGAGATCGGCTGACGAAAATCGTTCAAGAATATACACCATGTGCTTAACAGCCGGTTTAGCGTGTTTCTTGCCTCGTCGATCCTGGTCCTCCTGGTGGACCATGCAGACTCGAAGAACCCGGAATTATTTGTTAAAATAGTAGTTTCGTAATAAAATAAATAGAAAACAAAAGTTCAGACAAAAAAGACGCGAAGAAAATTGAAAACAAAAAAAACCGAATTGTCGAAGTAGCGGAATTCTAGAATCAAGGCAATATCAAAAGGGGATGGGAAATTCGGAATGGGAATTGGCAGCAACAACGTTATCCATCGATCCCATGAAAAATAGAGATCGCAATTACACGTTTCCGTGCAATAAAAATCGATTGGGAATGGGATCGAGTTGGATTTTTAGAGATACACGAAATCGAAACATTGGCACGAGACCATTAAGGAATTTGGACGATGCGTGTGGACAGTGGTATTTACAAGTATAAAAAAAAAAGAAAAGTAAAAAACAGAGGGGTGAGGATTGGCCCTGATTTCCATACAGGTCACCAATGAGTACGAGCAACAGCATCAGAGCACGTGTGTGGCGCATACATACAAACCTTCATTATATGGGAATTTCACGTGTCGTTTTTTTTTCATGCCCATTTTTTTTTCCTCGTCCTCCCGATATATAAATATATATAGTGTTCATTGAGACGAGAGCGGATAAAACCGTTACATGTATTTGGCAAAGAGCCATTCCCTCGCGTGGTTGTACCCGATTCTCGTTGATGCCCCTTTTATTGCGCTCTGTGTGTTGAGCTTCTGTTTTTCTCCCTGGTCGATGGTGCGGTAGCAAAAGAATTGCTGACGATATGGGATGAGAGTAAGATAGCCTCGAGCGTTTTCCTTCGTGAGGATTTCGCCTCCAAATTTTATGTACGACTTCGTTCACATGCTATATACGAGACTCTCTTGACTGCTCGAAAAGCCGTGGAAAAAGGGCCGAGACGAAAAAGAATTAGTGGGAGACAAAAATAGTGAAAATAATGTTTTTTTTTTGTTTTTTTTTCAAACTACTACATTTTCTCGCTCGTTCGCACTGCGATCGAGACTGAAGAATGACTATTGGAATGACCCGTTGCCTCGTCCAGACAAACGGGTTGAAATACTCGCTCTCTCTTTCTCTCTCTCTCTCTCTCTCTCTCGCTTCTCACTCCTCCCGAGAACGGCGAACTTTAACGCTCTTATGGGTATACGAGAACGCGGAGGAAAATAAGCCAAGATTTATATAGGAACGAGAAGAGGACGCGACTCAGACAAGATCCCGTAACTTAAGTAACCGAAGACCATGAGAACGGAGAGAGAGAGAGAGAGAGAGAGAGAG
>JAPYYS010001228.1:24464-38684 GCA_030522525.1 Campopleginae sp. 14b
TTCTCGGTTAATCGTTAAAATTGCGGTTTCAATCAATAATGATAAGTTAAACGTCAAAATGAAGGAAAGATTGTGTGCAGAGAACTCTTCGGTTTATCGTTTTTCTTTTACTCGAGAAAATTCGAGCCATCGATCATCTCGTACGCCAACGAGAGGGAAATCTATTTTCAACTTCTTAATGGATTATAGAAAATTCCATAACTTTAAGGCTTCGTAGTTTTTTAGCCGATCAGTCGTATGTCCTTAATTATTTCCGATCGATTGCACGAAATCCGTAAAAATTCCCAATTTTTCCAAAGGGAAAAAGATTTTCTATATCATGTCAAAAATAATTTTCAAAAATGCTGACAAATCCAAAATTTCATTCAGGATTTCAATACCCAAAGTTCTTCAACAATACCCCAAACTTTTTTACACTATAAAAAACAAAGAAACGGTTTTTAATAAATAAAAAGGAAAAAATTACCTTGAATCTTAAAATGTCAGGCGAGCAACTTTCTGCGGAGGAAAAAAAAACCGCAAATTAGATAATAATATGTGAATTTCGATGGAGCACAAAATGGGGTCGCGTAAAAATAGCGTTTGAAACTTATTGTGATGAAACGTGCTGAGTATGAAAAGACAAAAGTAAACCAAAGTGATGATAAGTTCCGGAAGTCTCGCCAGGCATGGAATTTTGCGGTGTAATATGAGAAGCGAAGCTGGAAGAGAAAACTTATGAGTATTACAAAGTCGCATACATACAAAGCACTCAATCGGCAAAGTGATACAATATGTGGCTGGTGAGTGGGGCATGGATAGGTACGCTCGTTAGTAGGACACATTTTCAGTGGCTCATCCTCGATGAGCAAAGACTCTCGTCACGTGATCGTGGTTTGTCCTAACGTTAGTTCGTGTGTTAGCAAATATACGAGTTGGCCGGAGGGCTCTAAGGCCTACTTGCCTGAATTTTGTATTGTCTAAACACCGATGGATAAACACGAAGCATTATTGGCCACGTTACTATCGAGAGAAACGTGAGCACCTGTTCATTCTACTCGAGAGTTCGCTCCACGTCCTTATTTCCATGGGTATCACTTTTGCAGTTGATCAAACCCAACAGAATAGAATTACGAGTATATTATTCGGTTTGTGTTTGCAAGATCCTTGCCTGATACACTGGGTCATTGAGACCCGGAGAAATTTTATTGGAATTCATGATTTATAGCCGAGAAAATGCATGCGTATTAACGAATTTTTTCAGGTTGCTCACATTTGTTTTTTTAAATTATAAAATTTGCCTTCGAAAAATATTCTGGGTGAAATTGACCCCGTAGCTAAATTCGGCTGTGCCAACGAAAAGATTACTATCTTTACTTCTTTGCGATATTTATGTTTTAATTTTGATTCGTATCGTTGTCATTTCGTCGTTTTTCGACTTTTGTTGGCCTCGCTATTGACGCATTTTCATTTTTAAAGGAATTCCTTCGTGTTCGGATTATCTTCCTTGTCCCTTTCGCCCTCTGTCCGCCGTTGTCTTCATTTCTTTCCCTCGTTACTATCGATTCTGCTCTATTCTGTTATTCTAACTTTTCGGGTTTGTGACATTGTTCTTTCTTCGCGTTTTCACTTTCCTGTTTTTTTTTGTCTTCGGCATTCATAGATTCTCGATATTTTTGCTTCAATGCACGCGACGATGTACTTTTTTCTTTTTCTGTTATCGGGACTATAGAGTTTTGCAATGCATTGTTAAAAATACGCGATATTTTGATGCTCAAAAATAACGGCAAAGAGAAAAACTGAGAGACCGAACGACGCGCTCTCACGAGCGGGCACACACTTGACTCCGGAATTCGGGACAGCTGAGAAGAGAAGAACGAGGACCCAAAGAGCTCGCGATAATCGAGAACCGATCGCACACTCACTGTCCACGAAATTGTTTTCTATCTTTCTCACTCTCTCTCTCTCTCTCTCTCTCTCTCTCTCTCTCTCTCCTTCTCCCTTCTTCGCTCTTTTTCGACTCGCCTAAAATGTTTGCATTATTGTTGATGATTTATTCATTCATCGCGGTGTTGATCTTTTCCACGATTTTTTGGTCCATTGACATTGAAACTTTGGGCTCAACTTGATATGTCAAATAATTTTTTTCTATGATCTTGACGTATATATAGACGTTTATATAATTTGGAGAGATTTTTTGAAGTGCACTGTTGACATTTCCAAAAATACGCGAGGAAATGTTTTTTTTTCTACTCGGAGGAAAATCAATAAAAAAAATTTTTACCTTCTTAACCCTCTGAGTTGGATAATTGTAATGGCAGATTCAAAAGTGTGACAACATGGCGAGCCGATTAATAATTAAATTGTCGAACAACATTTTTAGGGAATAAAAACGAATCAGTCAAAAAATCTACTGGGCGTAGACGCCACAAAAAATGTTAAAAATCAGAAAATACACGTCGAAAAAAAAATCATCAGGTACAGGAAAGAGGTCAGGATTTTGGAACGTGACGAAAAATGTCAGACATTGGTGTAACCCTTGCCAGCGTATTTCCATAATAAGAATGCACATCCATGTTTCAACAAATATATACACAAACTTTTGATTATTGTTTTCAAGGGATTACGAAAAATCTGTGATACAAGAAAAATGATACAGTCCGCGAAGGATCGTAAGACGAGACTGAGAAATTCATTCATATCTCGTTAACTGTTAATATCTTTTATCATGATTTTCGTCAGGTCCAAGAGCGAGGGACTTCGGTAACGAAAAATATAACGGGGACCTGGTGGCCTCGGGGACAGACTCGCGCGGAATTTAGGACGAGATGAAAAAACGTGCGCGGTTTCAACGATGGGAGGGTTCACCGATAACTAGCGATCAAACAAGCTTCTTCACGGAGATTCGAGTTTAACTGGGCGTCGTATATTTTATCACTTTATCGCTAATCGACCACTAGGCGCGCCGTCCCGGTACATTCTAACTATTCCGCTACAAGTTTATATACATTTAAATAAATTTATGTGGACACTGAAAACGATATGGAAATTTTCGACTCGTAAATATAAAACAATCACAAGGATTTCTCTTGAATTTAAATAAATGCACATCTGAGGCCCAACGTAAACTTGACCTACTCTTCGACATTCGATAAGCGTTTCTCAACGATCTCGCGGAGCCCTTAAAGAAAAATACGTACGAGCACTATTCCATAGTAAACTCTCATTCTTATTCATAAAAAAAAATCATTTCTGACTCGAAATCTCGGAACATTCTAATGCCAATTTTTTGGTCTACTCGATATATTCAAATAATTGGTTACAATTGTTTCAAAATTTTTGGTCGAGTAGTTTCTGTTAAAGAAAAATGAAGAAACAATTTCAATTTTAATTGATAAATTTCCAATCTAGATTCGCGATCAGGGAGCTCAAAAAATCCACTCGAGTATCAGATTTCGTGATTATACGGATGTATGGCTTAGCAATTATCTATAATAACGAATAAACATGAAATTTTTTTGTTGGGAATTTCAAGTTTTTGCAGATTTTAGAAAAAAAAACGTTCTCGCCAAAATATTGCGATAATTGTGAAACGTAATAAAAAAAATTAGCGTCGATTACTTACAAAGATTATTAGCATGACAAGTTCTCGTGGAAGCATAAAAAAAAAGTTACAGTTATTAGGAGACTCGAGGGTTTACAATTTAGACGACAGGATACAAGGAAATGAAGTGAATGCAAAGGATTCGTTGTCATTTATTTTTGGAAAAACTTGACTTTCGTATATTTCAAAGGAGAATTCCTCAACGAAATTTGATTATAATGGAATTTGATTATTGGAAGAGAGGAGAAGCGAAGAATGGGGAATGTTGCGAGTAAGAGCGGCAGTGACGTCGATGCTAAGGTATATACATAATAATGACCACGTGCGCGTTGCAAAATTCTCGATGGCAAGGCTGAGCCGCACGCTCTCGAACTACTCGAGCTCGCGGGATACGTAATTAGAGTGCAAGCAGAAAATGCGACGAGAGTGGTTTTCTCTCTTGCGCTCTTTCTCTCACTCTCACCCCATTTCACATGCTGCGCGTCTTTGATTCTCGTTCTCTTGATCGTATCAGAGTTATTGCAGACTTCGAGATCTCTCGCTGCTCGTGCATATACTTATTGAAAAATTGCATGATTTTTTTCTTATCGTTTTTTTGTTTTTTAATCAATTGCTCCGGCAATAAAAATAATTTCTGTGGTCATGAAAACAATATTGTTCGTTATTTACCGTTCACAATTGAGCAATTTATCATTGAATTACTTTGAACGCCACAATCGGTCAGTTAATGATCCAACGAATTAACCCGACATATGATTTTTTATGGCACCCCAGATCGTATGGATCCTTTTCGTTAATTAACATTTGAGGATCATTAGAAAATACGGGGTCGATTAACTGATGATTTTTTTTTGCTAGTCGAATAAATGCCTGCATTAAGAAACGATGCATTCTGTTATAGAACTCGATATTTCTCTCTCGCAGGCAGGATCCATAATTGCAAATGTCGCTCATAACATCCGGGAGTAATTTTTTTTTTCTATGCGAACGGGAAATTTCGTTTAGTGTTACGATCGAATTTTTTAATAATTAATAAAACTTTATGAAAATAATGTCTCAAAGATATTAATGTCACGGTAAATAGTTTATGGATATGCAATGCAGAAGATTGGGTCTGCTAAGTCCTTAATTTAATATTTTGCAGAGTGCTAGTGACTCGATCGCCTCACCGTGGACGGGAACGCGGTATGCGGTTACGTACTATCATCTTAGCCTGTCTCCTTCTTCAGGGGGTGAGTATCTAAGTGACAAAGTACACTTGTTTATTATGATTAATATGCACATTGTAAAATCATTCTTTTTGCCATGGGGTTCGCCATGGAAAAGGGAATTTTCGAGAAATTCTGCCATTTCCTTCGAGCTAAAATGAACAAGACTCGAATGAACCCTCGAGGAATAACGTCATTTCGGTATCTTTTCCATCAGTTCGAGCTGTATATGGATTTTATGGTGTTTGTTAAAAAAAAAATATTCCTGAGGTAGTTGCAGCGAATAAAATGAAAGGGCGACACTTTTGTTAATAATTTAAAGGAGGAGAATATTTTTTATCGAGAATTTAGGAAATTTGTGTATTTTTTAAATAAAATGAATCTCGCCTTCAGGGGATTATTTTGATGTGAAAAATCTTAGACGAATTTGAACATAACGCATGAAAGTCGAAATTGTGGTAAGAATTTAATCGATGCCTGAAAGATTAGGAAAACGGTGTCCAAGTCTATATATACGTACGAAAAGTCGAAATTGCAAAAGCGAAAATTGTATCGATTATGATTGACCTGAAAAGGAAATGGAATGAGGCATCCTGTAGTAATAATGGGAGGAGGAAACCCTTTAACGATTTAACACGACGTACAGCTATAATCATACAGAGTACACGTGCATCGGCGTTAAAGAACGTTTCATTGGAAATCGGATCATGGGAATAATAAAATGCATGTAAAAGCTCAAAGGGCCCGGGCGGATCGTGCTCCGAAAACCAGATTGATTTCTCACCGCTCGTTTCCTCGTTGGCTGCTCTTCGCCATCGAGTTATAAGAGACCGCCCAGAAGCGATTGACTCTCGGAGTTAAGAGAGACCGCGAATAATTCATCGATCTCTCCTTTCCATCGATCTCTGTCGATCCTTTCCTTCTCCCTCGCTCCCGCCCTCCCTCTCTCTCTCTCTCTCTCTCTCTCTCTCTTTCTCCCCCTTCGTCTTCCTCTTTCTTCCTGTCCGTCGGTTTTTTCGGTTTTAAATTCGGTGAAATGGATGACGACCGAGCGAAATGCGCGTATAGATTGATCGCCCTCGCTCGTGCAAACCGACGAGCAAACTCGACCGGTAATTACAACGTTATAACCCAGATATCGAAGCTCAAGAAACACGACGAGCAGCACACCGCGGGAAACGCGCAAATGCTGCTCTTTCGCCCGCACGGCGCGTGTAATGCCGTTACCCAGTGCCCTGACCCAGAGCTAAGGGCGACGGACGCGGGCATCATCAGATGCCTTCAAATGGTGCGTTCGTGCGTTCAGCCACGTTTCAGACGCCATAGCGCGTGCGTCCACAAACTTCCTCGCTTTCGCGGTATTCCCTCTCGCGACCTCCTCTTCCTCATATCTACTTATCCATCACACGATGTTTCCATTCGAATAAAATCGCTTCGAGAAGCTAATAGATCGAAAAACGTTCCGCACACTAGTCCAGCGAGTGCTAAATCCTTACAATAAATGTTAGTCAACCTTGATAAGAAAATCATCGATTTGTAAAATGCCGGCGTGTCTTTTATGCAAAAGAAATTGTTCAAGTCGATGAATCTGCAAAGCCATTAATTGATTCTCACGAAATCCCACGATGCCATATTTCCATTGACGTTTTCGAAATCCGCGACGCTTTTTCAAAAATAGAAAAAAAACTGACTCGTCGTATTGCTTTTTTTTTTCTCTTATCAAGATTTTTCGTATACGAAAGTAAAAACAATTCCATCGAAGAAATCGATTGGGAGGCTCCAGGAAAATCAAAATTTTTTTTTTTTTTTTCATATGATGGGAAAATCATTTTTGCAAAATGTAATTGACCATTGTTGCGAAATTAGAGGATCAAAATAGAAATCAACGACCTGAATTTGTCGAGGAAATGTCGTGGAACACAGCAGGTGGTCCCGAAGGAAATTTGATTGAAAATTACGGATGAATCCCTCAAAAATGTCAATGAAAATCTATGACCAGAACATACAGGGAGGGAAAAAGAGCGAAATATAAAAAAAACCACAAACAGTATTGTCTCAGATCTGAAATGCAGGGAGAAGTAGTCCAGTAAGAGTGCTTGATCGTAAATTGGAACCAGGCTGTAAAATGTGGGATTAAACGTTGCAAAACGATTCGCGGTTAACAAACGTGGAGCAAGTGCGTTAAACGTGTGAAAAGTTCTCATATTGTGGCTGGGGGATCAGAGTAATATACATGACGTGAACTCGAACAATTAAGTTAAGGTTTGTATCAGCAGGAAGTCCTGACCGGTTTGCCCCTTTCTCTCCGACTATTTTGCATCCTACATTTTCATCGAGTGTACGAGTGTATTTTGCCTTGTTTTTTGTTGCACGTTTTTTTGCTCTTCCTGTGCGGATTCATCTTCTATGTGGTTGGCTGGGAACGTGGCAGACGAAAATTCACTGTCGGTGAGATAAAAACGATAAGTAGGCAGGGAATATATCCTCGTTTCTTTCCCCGTACCGTCCTCGACCTCGTCGCTTCGTCTCAGGTGTCCCGGAGGTCACGAGGCCGCACCTTTTGTCGATATTTATCCAGAGATCATGGCTTTCGTGACTTTACGCTGAAGTTGCGATACATGTATATGGAAATATATTTTGAAGTTGGTGTTTACGGGACTATGGACACCATGACAAATCGCTGTCTCGTTGAGTTAGCCTCATTGGAAGTTGTACGGGCCCGTAAACATGTAAATATATAAACATATCTTGAGAGTGGTTTGTCGAACGCTCTAAATATGGTTAGCATGATTAATTGCTCGAGCTCAACGTCACAAAATAATTTATTATGATTGCGAGTGAGTGGATAACGTTTATTGATATTTAATTATCTCTACGTACGAAAATTCCGAGTGTCGGAATGAAATTCTTACGAAGTTTTGAGCGAGCCAACGATTTATGCGCAATTTATACGATTCGTTGAGAAATCTTGAAATCTCTCGTGACCTTAATGGGTAAATGCAATCTGGGATGTTTCACGAATAGCTTAAATTTATTTAGTAGCTCATGTTATACTTTTGCGTGCATCGAGTCGCTGTGCTTATTCATTTTTTATATCCTTGATGTTGGGGTCTCTCAGACCCAGTAAAGAAACATTGTCCATCACAAAAACGAAGTTTTCTCATTTTTATGCGATGGTTTTTACATTTAATTGATCTAGAGAATGACACTACCTCGTCGTCGATATATTTCCGAGCGATTTTCGTCGTTGGCAGGTTACGAGGTCACATCCTCATGAAACTGGTATCGATCGAGATCGCCCAATAACCCGCTAGCTCAGTCCATATATCTACATGGATATGAGCCTCTCGATGTCGAATAAAAAGCGGTGCGTCTCTCTTTCGTAAGTTGCCGATCGTGTGGAGGATCCAGGGGGGTCCGGGTAACCGAGCAAACACGTGGAGAGACCGCGCTGATGCTGAGGAATCGTTTATTCCGCGCTAGAGGATGTAGCGAGACCGGTGTATTCAACTTTGAGGCTTATTTGGCTCGAGGTCGAAGGAACCGGCACCGCTATACGGGGAGTTCACATTTTCAGATGAATCCATATCCATACCATGTCTACAGATTCGTCCATCGGTACGTGGTGTGTAAGACACTGCACTTGATCCTGGCGGGTGGGGGATCGAGCCAGATACACTCCGGTCCGGGAATTTTCACTGTAAATGGACACTTGACCTTGGCGGTGTTAATGCTCGGATCGATATTACGTGGCTGGCTATGCGGATAATGCAATTTCCGACGCTCATTAAAACGATAATGATCAAACATTCACATGAAGCGTTACAAAAAGACTTGCCAAATATTCGGACGATATTTTCAAAAGTGATACTCGATTGAGATTCGTTCAGATTCAGCCTCTCGGGATAACCGGAAATAGAATATATATTTACGATCAGCCATGCTTGCCCGATCAGGATTTATGGAGAACGAGTCAAAGGAAATGCTGACATTTTAAAAGAATTCTTGGATGAAATTTAAATCAGATTCAGGACAAATTGACCGAGGATATTTTCGTATGACAAGATTTACTTATTCGTGCTGAAATTCTGATACAAACCACATGGACAGTTCGTCTGTGCAGGACCAAAGCTGCTTGAACGACTACACAGTCTTGATGAGGTTCTGATGAACTATAAGCCTAATCAAGATCTTGTTGGTATTTCCCTATCAGTATTTGGTGGACTTATAAATTGGTCTCGTAGCTGAATCCGAGTCAGGATACTCCTTTTTCTCTTGGAGCCATTTCATTCATGGATTTTCCCTTTTGCTTCTCGATATCATTGAAAAACGACGTTAGTCACACCTTTGTTTGCAATTTGGAATTCATCAGGCATTATAGTTTCAAGACGTTCGTGTCTAATGGGAAAGGCAAGGCTTCCGAAGCTCAAGGGGGGCATGAAATTCGATGAGTCAGAGCTTCGGCAAAGAAGAAAGAATAGAAAAAAAAAACAAACAGGAAAGACCTAATAGCCGACCCTCTGAACGGCTGTCGTAGGTCTTTCTATGTCGACCCCCATAGTAGTTTAACAATCGATGAAAAAAAAAGATGAAAAAACGAGGAATACTTAGAATGTGTATTTGGGACAGGAGAAGAAAGATGGAAGATTGAGACTCGGTGTGTGGGCAAACACGAGAGCTTTCGTCGAATTATGGAAGATGCGACGTTACGACCTCCCGGCTACCGGAGAACGTGTCCGGGATGTATGCACGCGTTTGTACAAACGTCAACGAGAGAGGGAGAAGGAGGAAGAGAGAGGAGGGAGCGAACGTTGGTAAAAGAGGCTTCGGTTTGTGTACTCGTATATAATGTTATGTGTATGTATACGTATAGGCATATAGATCGAGGTGAACGCGAGCTTGAGATCTGTGAGAAACGCTGGCCGATTGACCCGCGGCTAAAGACACCGGGTGGCCCGTTATGCCCGAGGGTCACGCGTGACGCAATTGTCGGCGGCTCTTCTGGAAGCCGGCTCGACTCTCCCAGTTTTTTTTCATGTTCTCTCTTCCTCTGCCGCTCTTATCGCGAACCCTTTGCGATGCAAGTCCACCAGACATCGTCAATGATCCTATTTCGTCTTCTTTCTCGCCGTCCAGTCGGCGTCTCGCCCCATGATTCCCGGAATAGCGTATCACCGGGACAGGTTCTTCCCTGGTCTCGCGAGTGCAATAGCCCCGTCGTCCCTCGTCCTCCTCCGACACTTCCGCAACATCGCCGATCAACACTCACCGCAAACGTGCGAGAGCGAAATTCGCCGTTGCCTTTCGAATGCCTCGCCTTCCTCGGTTATCCGAGTTTTCTCCACAACTTTCTTATGATCCCTCGTATATCTGTGGATCATCTGATGGCTGCAAAAAAAATATTGCAACGTCCACGAAACATTATCGAGAATGAGAGTGCACGATGAATAACTCGTAGACCGATTTTTGGCTGACTGGTGCACCAGCAACTTTATCCTGAAAACATACCAGTTCAGGTTCAATTGTTCATCGCACTTGTTGCTTTTTTTCCACATTCACAAACCGCAGTTCGAAATCTTTCGCTAGTTCACATTTGCAATGTGAAAATGATATTTTTACGAGTTCCCCGGAACTTCATGGAATGATTGAGAAATTTCTCCTCGTCCTCAGAAAACCGGAAGAAATTCCCGATCATTGAGGTCCAACGATCAATATTTTATCGTCTTACAATTATTCAGTCATTCGGAATCACCTCAGTATTTTCCTTTGACATTCCGTTTTTTACTTGCAAGGAATTTCCTCACGTGGACACTGCATGGAATTTTTTTCGGTTTGTTGAAAAAAAAATAGAAAATACTATTAGGGAATCCGTTAAATTCCAGCGAAGCAAGCTTCAATATCATTCAGTTTTGCAGTCTTACTAATTTTGGAAATTCATGTTTTATGTTGTAGCTGGCTCGAGCAGAGGAGGTCGAAGTGGTGGAGGCGATACCCGGCGACCAGAATCGAAACGATAATACTGGGTTGAATCGTCAGGATGGCGAAATCGGGGGTTCAGATCAGTTGGCATTGGAGTCCCTTAACGAGAAGGAAAATAGTGTTGGAACATCTGCCGGTGGAAACGGAGGCGGAGGTGGAGGCAGTGGAGGAGGAGGAGGTGGTGGTGGTGGAGGAGGAGGCGGGAATAGCGGAGTAGTTGGCAGCGTGCAAGGAGGAAACGGGCAGTACAAGGGTGGACTTCGGGGTCATCCACACTCGTTGCCACCGGGTCGAGGGAGTCTTGGGTTGGCTCATACACGACCGCATCACAATGTGGCTTATCATGGTCCACCACCTCCGTTGCCCCAGAAACCTCAGACCGAAGCAATGGACAAAGTGTTTAGTACCGGGGGAGGAATCAGTAGTTCCGGGGACACGTGGCCGGCGACGACACCGGACATGCCAAAAATAATTTCCCTGGATGTCAAGTGCGAAAAGAATCTGATGAAAGTTTACTTGGGCTTCGACAAGCCATTCTACGGAATCGTTTTCTCGAAGGGCCATTATAGCAACATCAACTGCGTCCACTTGCCAGCCGGTCTTGGACGCACGTCGGTCAACTTCGAGATCAGCATTCACGCTTGTGGAACAGCTGGCAACACTGAAAATGGTCTCTACGGTTATGGAGCAGAGTCCGGATCAGGAACTTACTTCGAGAACATCATAGTAGTCCAGTATGATCCACAGGTCCAAGAAGTCTGGGATCAGGCCCGTAAACTGCGTTGCACGTGGCATGATTTGTACGAAAAATCCGTGACATTCCGGCCTTTCCCTGTTGACATGTTGGACGTTGTACGGGCTGATTTTGCTGGCGATAACGTAGGCTGCTGGATGCAGATCCAAGTGGGCAAAGGACCTTGGGCCTCGGAAGTTTCAGGCTTGGTCAAAATCGGACAAACCATGACAATGGTCTTGGCTATCAAAGACGACGACTCCAAGTTTGATATGTTAGTTCGAAACTGCATGGCCCATGATGGCAAAAGAGCTCCCATCCAATTGGTTGATCAAAAAGGTTGCATCACCAGGCCGAAGCTCATGTCTAGATTCACCAAAATCAAAAATTTCGGCGCCAGCGCTTCGGTTTTGTCTTATGCCCATTTCCAAGCGTTCAAATTCCCTGATTCCATGGAAGTTCACTTTCAATGTACCATCCAAATATGCAGGTATCATTGCCCTGAGCAGTGCTCCGAATCCGGCCCATTGCTCGATCAACAATCCGGACTTCTGGAGCATCATCAAGCCAATATTCATCCAGCTGATGTTGGCTACGGCCTTCCACCACCATTACCACTCGAGGCTTATCTTCAAGCTGCTGCTGGTCGTCCGCGAGATGAAAGGCGACGAAAATCTCGAGAAATTGCCAGCCAAACACCGCTGAAAAATGTTGGTGTCAACAGAATAATTCGGGTGGTTTCCACCGGCGATCTCACCTTTGCTATTGACGAGTCAAACAACGAGTCACCCAGCTCGACCATGGTATTCCCCATCAGAGATTCCACAGCCAACTCCAGTCTCATATGCATGACGACACCTGGATTTGCGGTCACGCTCATTATTCTTCTAGCTGTACTTTTAGCCTCGTGCATACTATCGACGTATCTTTGCATAAGACTCAGGCCATTTGGGAAAACGAAAAAATCAAATGTCGGCGTTGCTTACAGCAGCACTCAAGGTGGCTTGAAAAAAGCCCCCAAGACTTGCTTCTATTCGTAAATTATTAAAAGTTCTTAGTGACAGGAAATTAATCCATTTTAACCAAGAATCATTCTCCTCAAAAAGCTCATCATTCCAGCATAAACCAATCCAACTCTTCGTGGATTGTATGATTTTTCTTAGCTCTTCGGATCATATGACTCGATGGGAGGATATTTATTCTTTCTCTTGCCTTAAGGTCTCGTGAAAATTGCATTTTTGACATTGCAATTGATTCGTTAACGTCGAAAATTACAGATAAGATTTACGTAGTGTTAAGGATTCTCTTCCCATGGAAATTAAGTATGTTCGAGAATACAAACATTTTATTCCAAAATCATTGCCCAATGTGGAGCAATTCAGGATTAATATTTCTTCCGAAAATAATAAAAGATCTTCGTGTGCATCGTATTTTTGAATGGATGCCGTTGATGCACCCCCATGGTGTCTCTATGGGGATGGCCAACGTTTTAAAAAAATTTCAATTCAAATCTCAACGAACAAGATCATTGATTCTTGAACTCATGAGTTCCCGATTTCAGTGACGTTTGAAAAGTCATTGAACGTTCGGAAGCACATTTTTTGAACATAATTTTTTTCCATTGCGAATTTGTTAGCCGGATATGAAATCACGATCTTGCGGGTCACTTGGAAGTTGCAATTATTCGAGATGATGCCGAAGGACTACTAACCCCGGAATGTCGCGGGTTCAAGCTTTCCTTCTCACAATATTATTCACTTTGACGATCGCGTATGTGACCTCCTTGGCTATATCGATTATTACCGTAAGCACGATTCCATTTATATAGACATATGTGTATGTTGTGACGTATGTGAACGAAAGCCAGCTCTGTATTCCGTTTATTGGACTCTGCGAGGTCGTGATGTACAGTTTAAAGACGATGATGACGAGATCCTCTACGGATTGATTCATGCTTCATCGTCGTAGAGATGTTTTTTTTTTCCTGATCCGTCTCGTGCGCGACTAGCTAATAAAATATTTTCTAATTCAGGCACGTATGACGTCGAGGATTATTTAGTCAAAGAAAATTCTCGATCTATCCATTATGAGAATTATAAACATTTACGTATGAACAATTGTACTCGTTGAGTAAGTTTTTTTTTCATATAGAATTTTAATATTGATATTCGTGAGAGAAAAATAAGCTCGTTGATTTATTTTGTCCAAGCCTGATGATTCTTTCCACATTGTGTTTCGATAGTAGTATTTTTCTCATCCCATGATTGATGGAAAATGCGGCTCAGACGTTGAAAAGTCGAAAGATCATTTGGGTTTTCATTTTTCCGTAATTTGCTGCATTTATTTATTTATTTATTCGTATTTGCTTTATGGAGTTTGAGGTCTCGCGGACACGAGGAAATTACTATTTCGAGGGAGAATGTCAGAGAAATGATTAGTTGGGTTTTTCGGTTGGTGGAAAGTGTGCCAATAAGCGGTGACTAATTTTTTTTTATCGACGATGATAAAACAGCAAAATAATTGTGAAATCTTGGAATGAAATTCGCGATTTTTTTCTCTTGATTCTTGAGTTTATTTTGTTTTTTTTTGTATCGATACTTTTTATTGCTATTGTACAAATACTGCGTGAAGCCATTTTTGGATAAGATTCGACGAGCGATTCGAGGCACGCGTTCATTATGATTAATATTTATATTTTTACACGCATCTGAAGTATT
>JAPYYS010001229.1:0-60348 GCA_030522525.1 Campopleginae sp. 14b
GAGAGAGAGATGACGATATAATGACACTTATCTTACGTTTGCTGACCAAACTTGGACCACACTTATAATTGGGTTGACGGTAACGACGGAAGAGAGGACAAGATCGTTCGAACGCTGATTAAGAAGGTGGCCATGGTTTCCACCTCCTCATGGTATCTCGAACATCTTCCTCTTTTCCTTAGAATTTTGCTTTATTGGATTAGGGGGAAACTAGGCTGAAGTTGAATTGCTTATAGAATCTATCGGTTTTCCGAGGGAGATGCACGTACTTTTTGTATTGCATGGTCGAATATTCTTTCACGCCTACGTTGCAATCAAGCTTTTTCCATATTCCGTCCCTCCAATATTATACAATGTCTCCTGCTTCTTTATTTCCTTCCGATTTACGAGCAGAAAATTTCATGATTCTATCGTTGGTGCTCTTTTTATTCGCCAATTATTTTAGTCTTTTGGAACAATTGTACTATATAAAGAATAGATACTTTTCATAGTAGGCTTGTTACGGGTTAACGAGCTTCAAACGACGGTATGACTATTTTTATCCTCTATTTATATTTGATGTCAGAACGAGCTGCGTATTTTTCGCAGCTCGTTTTTCTTAATAACCAAGTTCCCAGGCGTCAGTCCGTTATTCTTTCTCGATCGACTCTGATTATATAGAGCCTGCTTCTCACGAGCGAGCCCTCATCTTCTTTTTTCCCTCAATTCTCCCCCCGAATCAAAGATTCTCCCTCTCTATCTCCCTCGCAGAGATTCTTATCCGCGCGAGGGCAACGCTTATACCTTCGACCCTGATTTTCCTTTGTTATACCGCTCGTTTAATCCGCTCACCGCGAAAGAACCATCGTGCTAGGGTTAGATGTGGGAGGCTGCTAGTCCAGAGGGATTGCTTTTTCGTATGTACTCACAAGGAGTGAATTCTATATCATGGGGCTTGGCTAAAAAAATCAAGCGAATTCCCTTGTCGAACTGCGAGCGTACGTGACGATTAATCCATCCCTTCGATAACCACAAACCACAACACACACTGTGTATAGTTTGTATGCCTGTGTATAGTGTGAAATAGTGATCTTTGTGATTTAATAAATAAATATATTTATTTTATTGAGAGGGAATTCATGAAAGCGCTTGGATCAAATCACGAATCGATGCATCAATTCTTTTTCGATTGAATTAGTATTAGTATTTATAGTGTTCTCGTGGGATCAATGGAAATTGACCAAAGTCCGGAAAGCTTTATTTTCAAGCATTATATTTCATGGAAAATTTACGAAACGTTTCAACTGTCAATTTTTTCACAAATATCGATGCGGAAAATATATTTGACTCAAATAAATGTCTGTGCGGAAAAGTGTTGGACATTTATTCTCGCGTTGCCTCCTCCGCTTCTCTATGAATATTTTTATCAATTGGATGATGGATGGATCATTACAAAGTTATCGTTCAAAGCCAAATGGATAGGGAATCTTTGGTGCGAGATAGAAAATCTTAAATTCACACTTGCAGCAGGAATCCTCTAGCCTTCTCTTTTTCGCACTCTCTCTCGCTCTGTCTCGCCTTTCCCTGTTCTCGCGTACGATCTTCACCGCAGGAGTTCTCAAAGTTTATTCACTTTGTCGCTCTCTGAGAAACTTTTGACAAATTTATTTGCATGGCTTCGGGGGTTACACATTTTCGACCCCAATTCGACTGCCATTAATCCGCGTTGTCAAAGATTGGGAGGATCTCGATGAAGCTATCTCCCCGTGGCGAAGGAGTTTTCGGTTATATGATATGTATGGACGTTGTATACGCGAAGAGAAAACGGAAAAGGAAAAAAATGAGGTGGATACACGAGAGTTGTTTTAGGGCTGCGTGGGTGGGGATAAAAACAATACAAAGCCGAGTACATGAGCGTACGTCCCGATTTCTTCGGTGAATGAACTCGTGCGTTCAATGAAATCTCGGATCCCCATGTACGCGCGCGGTCAATCCTTTTTTTTCTCTTCTTCCCCTTATTCCTCTCTTCGTACGTTTTTTTTTTACCAATGAACACGCGCAGTGGGGAATACATAAATGGCAGCGGTTCAAGCTCAAGCTCCCTTTTATTCTTCCATTCTCGATCTATCGCGAGTGGGGCTGTTTTTTTTATACATATACGCCAATGCATTTTCTATGCACACTTTTCTCCTTCTTTTCTACGATCGAGTACACTCTTATGCTGGCTCTTTCGGCCCCAACAAAGCGCACACACTTCGCGTATAATAACTCCGTTAATCGGAGATCCGGATATCAGAAAGGATATGGGGCAAAATGAGGTGGAAAATTGATCCGACATTGACACTCACTATCGCTCATACATGGCAATCATTCACTCTGCTTCTTTATTAATTTCGATGCAACTGACAAAAATCAAACGTTTTCTCTCGAACGGATGCATAAACGGTCGTAGTACGAAAATTGAGTGATTTGTGAAGATGAAAAGAATAAGAGAACAAAAAATGGAGAACGAGAAAAATAAAATAAAACGGTAGTCAAGAGACACAATTCTATGGCTCGAGGAAAATTCATTTCAACGATTTTCATCCCTGATTTCACCCTTATTATCCACCGTGAAGAATCGATAAGGAAGTCGGTTTATATATACATATATATACGGATAATGTAATCGGGGATAGAGGACATTTTTCCACATTATACAAAATATACGTATATGATGCATATACATGTATGCCTGGGTCTATATAGATTCTCTATTTCTGGCTTTTTCTGTCGAAGAATTGCACTATCTCTTATTTTGGAATCCCGTCGAGTCCGCAAGTTTCTTGAAAAATTCCCCGTCGTCCGCATCCTTTGTGAATGTGTAGACACGTCAGTGGATATGGGTCTGTTTGCTTCACGTCGAAACAACTCGTGCGGACTTCCGGTATGACCTGGTCAATTCCCCATCGGGGATACTTTTCCCCTGGATGATAGTCGTATAAAAGTCTTACTCTTGAGGATCCTGTCCGCACTTTCTCTCTCTCTCTCTCTCTCGTATCCTCTACACTGCCCACGGACACGTGTATCAATAAATTCCTGCGCAGTTCATGCGATGGATCAAATAAGAGAAATCTTTTCAAATGTTTTTTTATCTTGTTTCGGCTACTGGGGGACGAAGAAAATAAAATACGACGATAATAAAATAGAAAATGATTATTGGTAAATTGATAATCGTCACTTTTTCGATTTCGTTTTGACTCGATCGTCCTTTCGTACACATGCATTCTTGCGACAAAATCGCAAAAAAAAAAAAAAAGAAACTTCGCACGCGGTGCACATTCTTGCAGAACTATGAGTTTCCGCATTTCCGGGAATTGCCAGGCGGATAATTAATGAAGCTTTTGAGAGTACGCGAGTGCACGACGGGCTGTCAAGTTTCCTATGCGGATGAAGTGATATATATGCGAGGGGAAAGAAATATGAATTATTTGGTGACCATTTCGTTGAAAGGAAGAAAATCCGAAGATGAAATAGAAGAAGAATTTGTCCCATGCCTTTTGGTTTCTCCTCGTACAATTTATGCCTTCGTCTCTGTATTTTTCTGTCTCTCTCCCTCTTGCTCTGCGGACGCTTAACTTTGATGTCGTTTCTCGTTGGCGTCGTCCTTACTCGAATCAATACCTCCCAGAATGAAGGACGGCCACTCAGTTCTCTCCTCCCTTAAATACTTTGACGTCTATATATATGTATAAATAGCTACTCTTTCAGGCTCAGTTCCCCTTCCCCTCCCTCTTCCTCTCTCTTCCCGCGCCATCCTTTGTTTGGTGTGTATCAACAGAAGAGTATATATCACACGGATTTCAGAGGGTGAACCTTCTCTCCTCTTCTCGATCGGTCGTTCGTTACGTTCCTCCAAACAATAAGAGTTAGAGAGAGAGAGAGAGAGAGAGAGAGAGAGGGAGGAAAGAGGAGTTTGTTGTATATGTACGTGTCTACAGACTGGATGAAAAGGACTTTGTTGTACTTAAGGGGCGAGGGAAAAGATGAGAGGAGGATGAAATCAAAGAGATGGAAGGAGAAAGGAAAGCGAGGGTTGGATTGAGAAAGCAGGGCAAAAGGATCAGGGCGTAAGTAAAGGGGCAAAATAGTGAAGAATGGAGGAGAGAATCGACGTGTACTCCCATACTGATGTCGAAGAGAGGAAATCTTTGTATAGTTTCGATGTGGTTAGAACTGAAATGAGAGAGAAAGAGAGTAGCAGGAGGATTCGCGTTGTCGTATATCTTGGTCGGGAAGTTACTTCTCTCTCGCTCTCTCTCTCTCTCTCTCTCCCTTTCTTCCTATCGACCTCTCCTTCCAACTTTCATTTCACTCCCAACGTTACTCGCCCTCCCTCTTTCCTCCTTTCTTCTTCGATCTTGACACACCCAATCGCATTTAAGCACAATCTCGAGTACTGACAGAATCGAGAAACTGTCTCGCAGCTTCTCTATACGTTTCATGAACCATTCTCCCTGCTCTCGGTTCTCTTCGTTCCAACCGGAGAATCTCTATCTTTGTACCATGTTAACTCCACCACACCGGAATCAATGCATTCTCCGTATATATCTGTATATAGATAATATGTCATACGTATATATATATATATATATCTATATGCGTATGTAAGAGACGGTATTCGGAAGATCCATCTCTTCAAGTTCGACTTGGACTCTGCTTGTACAAACGCAATATGGAGTAGTTATCAGGCTTGTTCATGAAATTCGACGCGACTTCTCATCCCTTCGTGCCACACCGTTTGACTCGACCGTCGCTCGCTGATGTTTCCTCTCGTATTTATATATATTCAACATTCAACAAACACCACGACACGGCCGTACGACAGTGTAACCAGTCCTTAGACCAAAGAGACACGCTCACTGATCGCATTATCTCGAATAACAGAATATACAACGGAGACGAATAATAGAAACTCTCACAAAGTTCCGTCAACTTCGGATCTTGATATCCCGACGGTAAACGCGTGGTATTTATTTTCATACTTGCTTCAAAGTTGCATTATTTCATTGATAATTCGTATCATCTCATAACAAACGATGGTATTGAAGGAAAAATATGCAACTGTAACGCGGAGATTCGTTTCCACAATATGGCAAATTCAACTTTATATTCCCATTCGCAAGTAATCAAAGACTCTACAATGTCGCGGATAAAAGTATTGCGACTACTGGTTGTGCTTTTGGATTCCAATATGTGTATTTGTTTGAATTAGTAAACAGACATGTATAGATATATTTATGAATCCACCGATGGATCAGGTACACGATAGAAACGAAAAAAGTTTCAGTCGAAGAGGAAATGCGGTGCACGCTCACCGAGTTCGGAATTCACGCTGGGATATTACTTCAGCCTATACAGATTCGTAAATATATATGTCGATCTCTGTATATATCGAGCTTCAAGTTTCTTTTGCAGTTCGATACACTTTATATTCTGCTACACTGCGCGCTCTTTTTCCCCTTGCTCCGGCTATCGTGTGGTAAAAACTATCCACCCTTAACTATATGTAGAGTCTTACGAAACTTCTGTTTTACCTGAAAATGATCGTTAAGTTGGGATATTCCAAGGATTTCACTCATTGGCCATTTTACTTTGCCGAACGTATTAATAAACGATTTTGTCAATTTGCAGCGAGCCTTGACTCGCTGCGAAATCGCTAAAAACTCTCTGGAATATCAGGACACTTTTTTTGTGGAAAAAGACACGCCAGAGGGATCGCTCGGTCGGGTGTTCCAAGGTCTTTGCGAACAGCTCCCAAGAGGCAGCTGGAAAAACGAAAAGTAGAAACTAGCAGTCGGAGAAAAACGGTCGAAAAGATCCATGACCCCGTTGAGCGCTCCATATCGCCATCGTTCATGCACACACGCATGCATGTCGCTTATGGACTAGTCTCCCTCCTAGTTTTTTATTCGCACGTGATACTGGGGGATCCAACGACCTAATACCAAAGTTTGTCCATTCTATTTCAATGAAGCATCTTCAGGATTCAGGCAAATGAAATTATTATATTTAAGTCGATGGAAATCCTCTGAGAATCCTCTTTACGAGGAAGCCAAACGAAGTTGAACGTCAAAGCCTGTACCTTCCCCACGGAAATGGTGCAATCTTGAAATTATTGAATATTCGTTGATGATCCTCGTCGCGTGAATCGCGATTGAAAAAGTGATTTGTGTCGGATGACGGTCGAAAGTCTAACTTGAAAAAATAGCAGAAAATTGATATACCGCGCGGATCTTCGTCGAATCAACTCGTTGATCCTCGTGCAACGTAAAAGAAGAAAAACATAGTGTGCTCGCGATCAACATCGTATTTCCGACCGGCCACAATGATACGACAGCGTAAAAAATACGTTTGCACTTGAAAAAAGAATATGAAAGTCATTTTGTCAAGCTCTTTTGGAGGATTTAGACGGAGATGTTTTCACTAAATATTATGTCTCGTAGATTTGACAAGCTTAGTACGAAAATTTGGGCATTTTTTTTGTTTTTTTTCACGATCAATCATTCGAGGGGGGCTGGTCAAAAGCTTTCGGAGTGACGAACAACTTCCTTTGTTATATGAGACATCCGTGTATCCATATTATACGCAAGCATATATACACGCAAACAGACGGTTATATGAGGCCTTCCATGCGACTTTGGGCGCGCGTGACTCTCGCCACTTTATATTGCTCGTGAATTTTTTCGTGAATCCGTACGTCGCAAAAGGAACATACGTACCAATATTTAAATCTTTGTTTCCCGCCCTTCACCGTTTTCGTTCCTCAGGAGGTTTCTAATATTTTCAAGTTTCCCAAAAATCGGAACCGATAAAGCGAATTTTTCCTTGAAATAAATGATGTGGCTCTCTGTTAGGAGGAGAAAAAATTGGCGCATGATTTCAACGTGCGTTGAAAAGCATAGAATCCGGTTGGCTATTTTGAAAAAGTTCGTCTCGACAAGAAAAAAACTAACAATGGAATATTTGGTTTAGAAAAAAAAAAAAGGCTGGAGAAAATGGTAAGCGATCGGGGTAAGAGCCGCGCGAAACGTCGTGGAATGCCTCATGTATGTACTAAGAAGGTATAATACAAAACTCGAAGGAGGATCGAGGGAAACGTGTGATGGCAAGATTTGCCGCCCCCTGAGGTGGTTTCGGTAGAGAGCAACGGATAAGAGATGGAAAAAAAACCCCTTCGGGCGTGACTAGGCTATGCTCCTCGCAGATTTCAGTAAAATGGCCAAGTTTGCGATACGAGTGTATTAAAAAAAGAAGAACAAAAGTGTATAGTCACACACGATCGTTCGAGGAGAGAATGAAAAAAAAAACGCAAAAGCAGAATGTACGAGAAGTAGGGCTGGAAGCAGGAGGGACGAATAAAGAGGGTGGAGTGAATACGAAGATCGATGTAATAGTAAAAGAAAAAGAAAGAGTGAGTCTGACAGATACGAACAACTCGTAAGAGTGAAGCGCCTCCAAAGAATCAAGAGAGAGAAAGAGAGAGAGGAGTATATTGTGAAGAAGTGTTGTATATATCCATGACAGAAGAAAATTATCTGTAGGGGTTCGTCGAGAGAGTGATCGTGCCTCGTGGTCTCTTTCGTGGCAAGGATTTTCTTCCTACTCATCCCTTTGCTCTCGTCAGCTCTCGTGGTTTTTCTTCCACAGCTGGTCCATGCAGATGCGTAAAAAAAAATTTCTATACATATACGAGTACGTATGATTACGACAACGATCGTTGCATCATGCGCGGACCTTTTCATTCTTATCGATATGCACTTATTGAAAAAAATTTTAAATCTCCAAAATCTTCAAACGTTGCGTTGATACAGTTTTTTTTTTTATTGCTCACGGCAACGAGTTCAAGGGGTTTTGTAAAAAGGTGGGCGACTGACTAAATGAATGTTTTCAAGGTACGAATTGAGCCGCGTAGCTGGAAACGCCAAAAAAAAAAAAAAAATTCAGACTTTCCCGCGCGGAATTGCATTATACAGAGACGCACACGTGTATGGGTAAGCATGGTTGTGTTTCCTCGGATGTATGAAGCTGAGAGTAGGGCGTATACGAGAATGACAGGGCGTGAGTGAAAGCACGTTCAAGCGTCTAAAGCATCTCCTGGTAATATCTCTCTTCGACCGTAATGCACACAAAACAAGGGATGAAGCATCGCCCGTACATATATACGTATGTGCGCGTGACTAAAGATACACGAACGTATCTGCAACCTGCTTGGCATAGACAAGGGTGTAACTCGAACAACTTTATGGATGAAATCTTCAATGTTAGGGCCTTTCGTTTCGCCATTATGCTACAATAACGCGCTTCGTCTTTCGCTACACGCGGATGCATTTATGTGTGCATTATCGCGATTTAGTGTCTATGCAGGAGGACTTTACCCTTGGAAAATTTGGCCTCCCCCGATCGACAAACTTCTCTCTCCGTCTCACTCTCTATAGCTACTTCCTCCTCTTTGCGTTCTCATCGATATCCTGGTTAAACAAGCAACGACATATCGGCGATATAATCCTAACGACTTTGATATATTCCTCCAAATACCCTCGTTTATGTCTATATGTGTCGATATGTCAAGGGTATATGTGCACAACGATGGAAAGTTTGAAATCGTCGTTAGATGAGTACACGATGCTTATCCGGTGAGTGTTTTCATCGTTTGATCAAGTCTCCTGTTCAGAAGGCTCTTTTTTCAATTATTCATGGCAACGCGAACGAGATCGTATTTGTCAAATTTCTGAGCTACATGTTCGTTATTTGTTTGTTGGGATAATGTGTTCGAAAAACTGCAGGAAAGACTTCTCCGCAGTACTCTTCGTCCGCTGCTATATCGTCCAAGCCCCGATTGCCCATGCGGATGTGATTTTCTCGCAGTCGAACTGCACGTATAAATATATGTATGTGCAATATATTCCATACGTGTATGAATATGCGTTTGTGGGGCTAGTCGAGAGCGATGAATTATTACTTCATCTTGGTCTGCTCAAATGTTGAAAACGTGCAGCGGCCTCGATACGTCTCTCGATATACCAATTTCACCCGCCTCTTCTCGTTTTTTTTCCTACCTCCGCTGTCTTTCTCTCTTTTTTCTTCTTACTTTTTTTCGCCTTTTTTTTTCTATGTTGGCATAAAGGATATATCAGATCCGTCGAGTGAGCGGCCTCGTACGGAGCTCGTGTAAAAAAAGGGGGCTAATATATCGTCGATATCCTGGTGGTGCCTCCGCTTTTCCACCCTTGCCTCTCCTCCCTTATTTCTCTTATCCTTCTTCGCCTTCAACTTGTACCACGTCGGCGAAAGTCCCCAGAGAGCAACGTTCTATTCGACCCCCTCGGCCCGCCTTCTTTCTTCGCTTTTTCTTTCATATTGTTGTCCTACGGATCCGACCACTCGCTTCTTCTTCTTCTCCTTCTTCTTCTCCTTCTTCTTCTTCTTCTTCTTCTTTTGCTTCTTTCTGCCTCGAACCGAACTACCTCAGTCCCATAGGATTTCTGTATTCCTCCGTTCACCCTTCGTCTTGCCTCCTCTGCTGCTCGACAGCAACGTGAAAAACGTCCCTTTCGCTACGTCTTTCTGCCCTTTTTTCCTCCTCCCTTCCCAGTTTTTATATTGCTCAATCAATGGATTCTTTACAGCTTACTGGTAATTTGTACGAATTCGTCGCTCAACCCAACATCATCCGCATCGTTATTCTTTTTTATGGGGTTACTGATCTTTCAGGCTTCCTTCCTCCCCCGACGATCTGTCTTTTCGTCGTATCATTTTTTCTTTTACGTTCTCCGACTTATTCGTGCACGTTGCTGATTTCTGTAGAATGAAGAAATAATGAAAGATCCTGGTAATTTGGACTCAAGGACGCAAAGTTTTTCAAGCGAAATTTTCAAAAATTCTCAAGTGCATCATAACGCACAGAATATGCAAGTGGCAATTTTCATCCATCAATGAGAACTTGTCAGTATACTCGAAGGGTCCAAGCTTAAACTTGGGATATGATTCCTTTGGTTAAAGAATTCGCTGATCACTTTGATTCATCACGTGACGAGTAATCTTCCAGTTTTTCCCAATTTTTTCCTCTCATCGATATCGCTCGATCTGGCCATTGAGTTAGGGAAAGTTTATTGCAATAATGGGATTGTGGGCCAAGCAATTCTGTTGCTTCGTAAGAAGATTGATTTATAACATTCCGGGAAAATATCTGAGTTATGAAAGTTGAAAAAAAGTGAATAAAAGAAAAGGGAAATGAATATAATTATTAAGCAGTGTCTCATTTTGCCCCGGCTCTGGGCTCTTATTTATGTAGATTGGAGAAAATAAAAGAAGAAAGAAAATACGAGATACATGGTCGTCGTCAATGTCGTCGCGTGATCGTCACTACTCCTCGTGGCTCTTCCTGATGAAATTCTCTCGAGATTCTCCGACCCTCTTTCCCGACCCCGGCGGGATTCGTACGGGCTCAATTCGATCTTAGAAATCGAGAGCGAAGAAGCAGAGGTTTTTCCTTCTCTTCCTTCATCTCAAATCTTTCGTAAGGCGTCATGCATATATATGGACTGTTCCGTTTGAAAATGCCAAAAAATATGAAACATTATTCAATATCGTATACATATCTAGTTGGGATTTCCGGGTTCAATTGATTTTTTACAATTTTCAAGACTCCATTTCCTTAGACCTCACGATTGATTTTAATGTTTTTGAATGAATAAATATTGGAAAAGAGCTCAGGATTTGTGTAAAAATGGTGAAATGGAATATGGTTCGGGCGGAATATCTCTTACATTATTTATACATAGTGTATCATGAAAGCGTGAGCTTCGAAAAATTCAAGACGTCGTTACAAATACTCGTTGTACTGTATGTCGTTGCTTTTTCTCAAGAATATTTTTCCTCGACGCAGTGTAAAAATATACATTCAGCAGAAAAGCAAAAAAAAAACAAAAAAAAACAAGAAAAGAAAAAATCCATGTATATAAATATGAATGTGTTTATGTATGCTGGTAGACGGTCCATTTTGAATAACGACTCGGATCCTCCTGAGGAGAGAAAGAAGACAAAATTTAATGGACAAAAAATAAAGAAAACGATAGCGGATTGTTTTCGATACATCTCGGAGTCTCGCTCCTTTTCTGTACCCGACGAGAGTCTCTCGAGGCCTGACCTCGTACAACCTACCGAGAAATCGTTTTGTGCCACAGATTTCCTCACCAACGTCATGCCCATATGAATACTCGCATGTAAATATTATAAAACATAAAAATAAATTAAATATATTATTTTCTTTGTGATAAATAATTGATACAATTATTATATTCCGGAAATGGCATATCCGCCGAACTCAAGATCCTTGAAGAAGCCAGCAAATGTTGAAAAAGCTTTGACGCGGATATAGAAATCCGAATATGATACTGCAGCAGAGAACTTTAGTTCTGGACATATCCCGTTTAGAGCGCGAGATGGTGAAAAAACAGGAGGAAGCAGAGAGAGAGAGAGAGAGAGAGAGGTAGAGCAGCCAGGGGTGAGTGAGGAATGAAACTGGAGGGTGTATATAGTGTGGCTATATAGATATTGGTAAATATATAGATATATAGAAAGTTTGGCGCGAGAGAAAACGGTTTTGGTGCGAGGACAAATCCATAACTTGGACCAGGCACCAAATACGTGGAAAAAGAGGGAGAGAAAGGTAAACAGGACGGATGAGGAGGAAGGAGAAGGAGAGATGAAAAGTTGGCGGGGCTTCCCCGGAAGTGTGTGCAGCGAATTCTAGACATCGATGGTGGAAGAGTAACGGTAGACGAGAGAGAAAGAGTGCGAGAGAAAGAGCTGAAGAACGGCATCACGCCAGCAGCGTGCAAAAGCACACGCCGCTATACCCGGGACTTTGCACAAACTCACTCCTTCGCTACTTAAGCCGCCCCTTCGCTGCTCCCATCCCCCATTCCTCATCTCTCTTGTGTCCCGCGCGCGGTGCTCTCCGGAATCAATAAAAACACGTCCCGTACACGTGGCGGCGTGAAAACCCACGTTGCCTCATCTCTCGCGACCGACAACGCGTAAATCTGAGAAATTGGCACGGAAAAAGAAGAGTATAGGCAACAGAGAGTAAAGGAATAGCCATGAGTTTTTATCCCTTAACGGATTTCCGAGCCTATAACGTACTTATTTTTCAATGTTGTTGAATTATTGGCTTTCAGCGAGACCAACATCATCGCGTCATATCCTTTTTGGTCCAGGGATGAATAACCAACGGAGAGGCTGCTATGTCCGAATAAATCGACACGTGTATAAGAACCATACCACCCCTCCATTGTTATTCCACCCTCTACTTTCGTAATATACATCTATACATATCTATGCGCTTATGGATGCAAAGGTATGTGTCACATTGAGGCACACACATACAAAGAGCCGCATTAATACAGGTATATATAGGATTTCGATATATATCGACGAGGAAAGAGGAAAATAGCGGCGCCGTAGCGCACGTGTGCTCCATTAATTTCAAAAGCAGCAGCAGTAGCAACGTCGGGAGCAAGCAACGAGCCCCAGCAGCCAGAGCTCCAACGAAAAACCATATAGGGATATAACGAATAGCGGTAACACACCGCGGGACACAAGCTTCTCTCTTCGGCAAGTTACGACATACGTGCTGCTATAGCCCGGCTAGACAAAAATCGTAGTATTTGTTTAATTTTATAAGGAATAAACGATTAAGCTAAATCCGGTAGCCATCGAGATTTTAGATAAAACGCTCGAACTTTTTTGTCCCGCCACCGGTAATAATTTTTCATTGGGAATTCTATTTTGTATCGCTTCCCTTTTCTTCTTTATATCGCTTCAATTATTTCTATTCTTTATTGGCAGTGATCCTCGTTTTTTTTTATGTCCTGCGAGTTTTATTGTTTCTTCGTTCGTTACTGGGCAGAATTAACTTAAGAATTTGCGTGTTCTCCACGAACGATCGCACTCGGAAGAGCTTTTGAAAAGATAAAAAAAAAATTTGGAAAATTGAGGTTAAAATTAATAATAAAAACAGCCAGGTAAGATAATGGAAATGCGGAGAATGAATTTCCATAGATTTTAAAGAGCGATTCGCTATCAAGAAAAGTAGCTGCAGGTCCTTTAACGCTTTGTCTTGAAATACGAGGGGTGTACTTTTTATTAAAAATGAAATGTTGCACAAAGAGCCGTTATAACGAAGCGTGCGAAAAAAGATGGAAAAAAATGAGAGAGGAAAGGGCTAGAGAGTGAGGAAAAGGTTATAGGGAATTGGTGAACTTTTGTAAACGCAAGATGTACGGAAGTTGCTTTGCTAATTAACGAACACGGGATAAGCACGAGTTTTCTCCGTAATGGTAAATGGTTTATGTATGAGCAACAATGTGCTTTTTTGTTTTTCAAGAATAAAATATAAAAAATTATATCCTCGTACAACGTTTTATGCACGCTCGCGGTATTTCCCTCAAGGCTCCAGATTTCCATGCACTTTTGGAGGAATTATCTCATAGATAATACCTGAAAATTAAACACAATGGATTTGCGGAATATTTTACAGATATATTTCTTCATCCACCATTGTCATTTTATATTTCATGAATTCACTCGGTTGAGCATCGAAATAATTCGTCGATAAGACTGTGCTTTTCAAATGACACATTTACCATATTAGTGACAAATCAAACTTGACAGAAACGAGCTACTTCCAAAATTGGTACAAATTATTTAAGAATTCGGTTCGAATTCGAGCTCCAATAAATAAGATGCTTGCCGAGAAGAAAATAAAATAATAGTTAGATAAATGGAGTCGAGAGCTCGAAACGAAAATATATATTCGAGTCAAATAATTCTTAAATTTGCGGTTCCCATTTCGAGAGGTTCTTAGTTGCCAGAAACAGGTATAAATGCCTTGATTCTGCAGCACCATTTACACCCAGATCCATATGACTGTATATATATCGATGACCTACATGTGAATGTGTGTGTGTACGTCTGCATCTATCTACATGGTACAGAGAGGGATATAAACGAAACTGGGGAGTGCAGGTCTCGCTCGAGTTCGCATTTCTCAGAGGTGCTCGGACCTGTCGGCGGCAGAGCGTGCGCAACGGAGAAAGCGAAAAGTGAGAGGGCAAAAAGGGGTGAAAGAAGAGCGAGCGGAGGCAGAGGGAGAGAGAGAGAGAGAGAGAGAGAATGACCAGTGAGCGCGAAGAGGAGAATTCTCTTTCCAGGCTCACGGAAAAGAGGTTGAAGTAGTTGCCTGTTGGGGTAGGAGGAAGAGGAGCGAGGGTGTGCAAGCCGCGGTGGGTTATAGACGCGAACCGGTGTACACCTCGTACGAGAATGGTTGATAAAGTCAACGAAAAAAAAACAAAAAAAAAAAACAAACAAAACAAAATCGGAGGCATACAGAAATACGAAAAAATCGAGGCATGTGGTAAAATAATAAAAAAAAAGGAGATGGAAAAGTAAGAGATGTCGTACATGAGATAGGAAAATAAGAAGAAAAAACTAGCATGCCTCGAGGCTCAACTTTTTTTTGTCGTTATGATGACGTGTACGTCGAGGCTGAGAAGGGCCAGGGACGAAACGTGGACGAAAATTTAGTATAACGTTGGAAGGGGCTACAAATGGCAATGAGGGTTGGTTTTTTTTTCTTTTTCAGGCGAGAGGGTCGTCGATCAAGGCTGAACATTTTCGTAGATCGAAAGTAGCAGCACTTTTGCCTTCGACGAGCTATATATTGTTGGGAATCACCGAAAAAAGGGAGGCCCGAGGACCACAGGAAAAAAGGGATAACGGAAATAGGTATAGGGAAAAATAGTATCGCCGAGACAGTCGCAAGAGTCGAAAGCGTCGAGGCTTTTTCGAGGGTGACGGAGAAAGTGAAAGAGAGGAGGCGGACCCTCCAAGCCGCACTATGTATATAAAGCCCTGCCAGTCGTTCATCGGCTTTTCCAACGATAAAAAGAGAGGGAGAGAAAGTGAGAGAGATAGAGGCGCATGTGT
This sequence comes from Campopleginae sp. 14b, assembly GCA_030522525.1. Taxonomy (NCBI): domain Eukaryota; kingdom Metazoa; phylum Arthropoda; class Insecta; order Hymenoptera; family Ichneumonidae; species Campopleginae sp. 14b. The sequence goes on from JAPYYS010001229.1 coordinate 15,013, forward strand.
CGATGCTTACCGGTGGCCAATGGACTGGGTAAAATATTAAACGGGAGCAAAGACCCCGCGCACTCGCGTCTCTTCCATTCCTCTCTGTTTTTTATATGCATATATGTATAGCTGCATGTATAACTGGGGGAGTTTATTATATACGTATATACGTGTGTTTCTATCTCTATCGTGGAAACTATTTCGCATGGCGCACGTTGTACGTGTCATATGAGACTGGATTTTCCTCGATATATAGTTGGAATAGAGAACTGAAGGCAAGTTGAGAATCCTCATATATAATAAAGTCTCACAGGGGTGGAAAATATCGAGAAAAATGATACCGAATTTTATTTCCGGAATGTCAAAGAATTTCGACTTGTTCATTATATTAGGACGGAGCAAACTTGTCAATTTTTGGAATTGTGTCCGAGAAGAATAGAAATGGATAGAAAAATAAAACCTTACCGGATGGCAATTTGTCGCAAGGGTGAAAAATATATGCTCAGTAAAAAAAGTAAAACCGTTTTTCTTTCAAAGTATTTTTCAACTTTGTTAGGACAAATTGCAGCGTCTCGCTTATTGAGGAAATAAATTTAAAACATTATCACGTGCCGGCACGTTGAGAATTTTCAGAATATAGTTGATGCTTTTGTATATATACGGAGGGTTATTGCAGTTGAAACCAATGGGGCCAACTCTCGTATACCATGGAAAATATTTTGAGCGGTCGCAGCTTCTTCGCATCAGCTAAAACGCTCGAGAAATCTCTGGCCCGTTGCCACTTGATGAATCAGCCTGAAACCCGGTAGCCTCGCTTGCAAAACCTCCCGACACGAGCAAATTTCGTAAGCCGAATTCCTCGTATTCAACAAGCTGCAAAACTTTACAACTCCTCTAAATTGAATAATCCAACATTTTTACTCCAAATATATGCCCACGTGCGATGAAGCGACAAGAATCATTGCGTAGACAAAATGTTACGAGGGTGATAAGATTCGGTAGCTGATCGATTATAGGATTAAAAATTCATACCCGCGTCTTTTGGATGTAAGTGTGACAAAGGTTATAAATTTATTAAGGGTCACTAGTGCCCACTTTTTCATATCTATAGCGGCTACTGTTCTTTTCCGCTTTTTTTACGATCTTTATCACCCTCGTGACATTTACAGAATTAGATACGAGCGAGTGTCCGAGGCATCAAGATTTTTCAGAATTTCACCCCTCATACGGTTGGCGTGTAAATGTCAATTGGAGGGGACCGTAGTCGAGCTATACCGAGTGCTTTCGATGGAAAATTCAAGTGGCGCCGTCTGTCCCGGCGCCCTTTGAACTACCGAGTATCCGGCAAACTGTCGCAGCGTATCGATGATGGGGTCTCACTCAGAAATTTGGTAAAGACGAAGGGCTATTTTTTTCGTCCTTCAGTCTTCGAAGGGCAAAACTGCACAACCAGCCCATCGCCCAACGAAAGTGTCTTCTGCTTTTCATCGAGATTGATAGAACGATCATTATTGATGACTTTGAAGACACGCTCTCCCCATCATCCGTCTTCCCAAAAGATTCTCCCTGCACTCCCCTCCCTCACTCCCACACACTCTCGGCTCACCCTTCGCAAAGTACTTGTCGAGCTAAAACAAGAGGTTCATTTTTATCATCCCAAATACCATACACATATATAGTCGATATACCTCGATGTCAAATTGAATTCCGCATCGATAAATTTTAACTCCTTCCGCGGTGATTTAATCATAGGAATTTCTTTTGCTACTCCAACGATTCTGGGATCGTGAGAATTCGATGATACTGCATGGATTTTTTTTTTACACTCATGTTTCATGGTTCGGTGGAAAGTATTGAATTGGAGTTATAAAAAATGGAAAAATGATAGCCCCATCTTTTGTGTCAGTTTTTCCGATCAAGTCAAGCAATTTTGTAAAGGTTCGTGCCAATTTTTTTTGTTTTTTATTTTGCAAATCGTTGCAATTCCTTTCAAAACTAATTAAAGCCGAAATTATTTACTTCTTAATTATCTCGATATAGGAAAAACGTTTTTCTTCCATCGTATTGGTCATCGGATAACTGAATTCGTAATTGGATAAAAAATGTAAAATATTTCATAGTGGTTAAGAAAATGAGGTCAGAGGCACTTGCATTTTGTAATTCAATGAATTTATTACAGAGCAACGTTTTGATAAGCAGCTCGGTATTTTTAACTTGCCAATAAATCTTTAATGATTTTTCATGTAAGCTCGTTGTTTTGGCGTTGAAGATTTTTTTTCACAGGACACAGAAGGTTAAAAATTACAACTTGATTGATTATGTTGAACGAAAAAAAAAAAAATATTTTTCATACGTTATCTGCGAGTTATTTAGGTCGGAGAAGAGAGTGAATTTTTTGAACACTATTGAAACTGATGATTTTCTTCTCGTGTACGTTAACATCAGTATGCAAGAAGGAAACGAGGTGGCAGAGCGGAAAAAAATTGCGGGTGCACCGGGCTTGCCACGTTCTCCGAGGTATTACTCAGAAGAATGATGTACGATGCATACGGCACTCGCTCATTTGCGGTCTATTACATTGTTTCATTGCAAAACGTTTGGAGCGCGTGGTACGCAAAACGTCCCGGGACTGGAGCATAGAAAGAAAGAGCGAGAAGGCGCGAGTAAACAAAACGAAGCGAAGAGAAGGATGGATGGAAAATGGTGGGGGAGAAGGGGCCTGAGAGGTCCAACGTTGAATAATTCAATGCCCGTAAAGTTCAAGAGTCGAGAGTCGTAAAACGACGCGGCAAGAGATATTACGAGTACTATATTACATACATTATGCACATTCTGGTCGATCTGTTCGCGAGGCACGACGGAATTGCCCCTGCTCCCCTCCCAAAGAACAGAGAGAAAAGCTCACTAGATGAAGTAGAAAAGTAGCAACCAGACAAAAGAACAAAGCAACGAACCAAATTTACAGGCTTTATCAAAATTCGCGCATTCAAGTTTCGGCAGGGATCGTGCAATCTTCGATAGGAAAGTCGTTGGCTATTTTTCTCTGACTCCTTGAATTCTCGCATCGCAAAAATGAGGGAATTTTGAAAAAAGCCAATGGGGAAAACTGCATGGGCGATGCCTTGCTACTTAATAATAATAATAATCACAACGAGCTTGCATCGTAAGAAGACAAATTGTGGACTAAGATTTTTTTCATCAGAATTGGGGCCTCGTCGAGTTGATCTGCAAAAGTTAAATCGTGAATTCTGAGACTCTCTGTAGAATACGGAGTTTAAGAGCCTCATGAGTTGTGGCGACCCTGATGTATTATCGTCTCTATCATGCTCTTTTCTCCTGCACGAAATGCTACTTCGTCTTTCCGTCTCAAGCTTCGGCACAGCATCCATGAAACGTTCCGTTTTCTATGGCACGCTACCCCCCTCAATGTACCAATCCTTTTCCCAACCCTCTCCTCCTTCTTTTTCTTTTTCTCGTCCTCCTTCTTCGTCTCTTCCATGATGCTTCGACTTTTCTCCTTGCCGAAGCTCTCGCAAATATCCAGAGAGAGAGAGAGAGAGAGAGGGAGAGAAAAGTGCCTGCTCGTTCTACGAAACCATGCGAAAGCACCACTAGCAACTTTTAGCCTCTCTCCTCATTCCTCCTCGCTCCGGTTACACATCCCTGACACGCTTATTTCTCTCGTACGTCTCCTTTCAAACCTTCTGGATTTATACTCCGAAAAAAGACTTTTGGTGATCGGGTGTTGCGCCATTGACTCTGGCTCTGAAAACGTTTAAATTTTCAATTTCAAAACTACTACCAGCAGTCACATCAAATTTTTTATCCTTTCGCGCAGTGATTCAGATTGAGAAAACATTGAGAGAAAATTGGAAGAGCTTCGACTTGGAGCTCTCCAATTCCATTTAAATTTTCTTGTTACCGTTTACGAGAAATTCTTTCAAAAATATATTTTGCCTGTTTGTTGTCATTCGAATGAATTCATTGCTTGTAAAACATTCGGAAATTCTTTCGTTTCTTCGCTTTAATATAATCGGATTAAATTTGACAGAAATGTAAGAAAAAGCGGTGGATTTTTTAGAGCGTTACGATATTTCTAGGGATTCGGTTCCATCAAACAGTTTCAGTAGGAGGCAATTTTTTGTTCAACTTGTTTCAAGCTCCGCCTTCAGAGAATATGTCCTTAAAGGGATTCTGTGCAAGTCAACAGATTGGAAAAGTTGGCAGCAGGTAAGCTGTTACGCAAATTGGTACAAGGTACACAAAAGTTATTACGAGCTTTGGCTGCTTTAAGGAGGCAAGGACAAGGAGAAATGGAGTCGAAAGAAATTATTGAAATAGGAGAAGATGGTTTATGCTGCTGGAATACGAAACTGACCTGAAATATCGTCAACGTCTCAGCTCCAACAAATTTTCCTCTCAATCATGATATAAACCCGTTATTCTAAGCCAAATAGTAAATAAAACTAAATTTCGAAGCAAACTCGAAAAACATGAACGACTTGAGAGTCTTTAGTAAAACACATTCTATTAACAAAATGACACTAAGAGAGCATGATATCGAATCAAATATACGGTTAATGATATTTCTTTGAACTAATGATCATTATATAGTCAAAGCGTGATGGAAAAAGTTGCCAAACAGTTTGAAGCTCGAGAGGAATAAAGGTAAAGGAAATATAATAAAGGTTAAAGTTGTACAAACTTTTGTACAATAATTTTGTGACCTCGAGAATAAATGAAAACTTACTTCCGGTTGTAGGAGTCCAATAATGCATGACATACGACTGTTGACAATATCAAGTTGCAGTCTCTCTTTGCACAGCTGAAACGTTAAATATTGAGATATTAGAGCAGGAATGCGGTAATGCAAAAGTATCGAAGGAAAGAAGTGGCCGAAGTAAACTTGTTCGATTCGAGCAAGCTTTCGAACTGATATATAATAAAGTGTATGTGCGTTAACGAAGATTTAATTAAGGAACAAAGGAGTAAATAGGCAAAGGAGGAGGAGGAGTGAGGGAAAGAAAAGTAGAGAAAAAGGGAAGCGAAGTAATGAATATAACTCACGAGTCTTCGTGCTTTTTCTTGGAAAACATCGATTTGGCGCAGCTGGATAGAATTAAACGTCACGTGACTATGAGAATAAATAGTTTTTGTTCGACGCCGCGAACCCCGATACAAAGTCCTTTACCGGTCTTTCACCGTATTCTTTTTTTTTTCACTCATTTTTTTTGTCCGAGGAAGTCCTCGTCCCTTTAAACCGAGCTGCGTTTTTTTTTCTTTCTTTTTTTCTTACTTTTCTCATCCCCTTGCCGCTCGCTTAACCGTTCGCTTTTCTGGCTCTCTCCCTTTGGGCTTTTCTTCTCGCGCTTGGATGACCTCGGACAAGACAATCGGGGTCTGCGACGCCTGCTAAACGATTTCTCCCGGTTGTGGAGAAAACTACCCCTTCTTTCAACATCAGAAAATGGAATGGAGAATGGAGAGGGAGGGGGAGAGGACTTACGTGCTTGTGAATACAATTGTACGCTGGCCTTATGCTCAAAACGCTCTCCTTTCTCGGCATTTTCTGCGAAATGAGAATAAAAGAGAGATACAAGGGAATGAGAGAATGAAGAAGGAAAAGCCGCCTCGGTAGGTATAACTAAAGAGTGAAATGAGAGGATGAGGAGAGAGAGAGAGAGAGAGAGAGAGAGAGAGACGGAAAAAGAGGGCAAAAGTGAGTTTATAGCTGTACCGGGGTGGCGCCGCTTCTCGCAGTCCTCCAAGTAACCCGATCGTTTATAAAGAACTCACCCTCTGTATTTCCTCTTTCTCTTACTCCCTTAGACTTGCCCACCGGTTTTGTTCGGTTTGCTCAAGAGAGCGTGGCTCTTGCCTCGAGCTTTTAATATCGAAAGGCGATTTACCTCGTTCGTTTCATTCTGCAATCCTCGGAATGCCTTCTCGTTCGAATCGATCACGTTGCCACTCTGCCAACAACAATAAGGCTTGCCGAATAAATGCTTCTAATAATCTTCAATCAATGTACCTCATGCTTGCACATAATAAATGTTCAACATCCCACACTCCGAGTAGCAGATTCCGAACGATCTGATCAATGCTAAAAATCTCACTTCGTATTTTATGGATTTCATTCGCTCGCCAAATAACAATCACAACACTCGAACGTCTATTTCTACAATGACGGTTTCGAGGTCGTGGAAAAATCTGATCTGTATCATTTTTTATCGTCCGTCGTACTCGGCATTTTTTTCGTTTCCTTCTCATTACTTAAATAAAATTGCTACAGTATTTATAGAATCCTTCTCTGGACAATTGACAAGTGGATAGGAAAAATGGTTGATTGCGACTGGCATTTGGGTTAATTTGCAGACTGTGAAAATGAGGCAGTTGTGTGCATTTCCACAAATTCGATGTCTCGCGATGGCCGCTCGCGAACGTTATGTTGCTATATATATATTGGCAAAAATATATTCATGCAAACGCTACCAGAGACTGATTTCGTACGCCCATACGTATACTTCTATACATATGTATATATTTCTATTCAGAGACTTAATGAAGTTTTCATAGCCCTCAGGGCTAAAGGTGAAAATGGTGTGGGAAAAGAGGGTTGGATGGTATGTGGTACTGCTGAAAGAGATGCAAATGTAAAATGTATCCATCCTCTTATAGAGAGGAGAGGCTCGAGCAAGAGGTCCCGAGACTCTCTGAAGCTAAAGTCTCGTATCGGTAGAGTATCGTCACAGACTCTTCATCGCTCTCTATCTCCATTACCCGAAAGAAGAGAATATATTTTCACGATAAAAGGTTATATCCCCGTACCAAGTAGTGCATCAACCCTTCAAAGTCTTCAAACAAGAATTTCAACATAAAGTCGTGATTGAAGGGAGAATGGAAATATTTTGATAACGCTATAGACTGATTTTTAGAATTCCTTTTTTATGAAGAAAATTTAATATTTTTATGGGCTGAATGATGAGGATGGTTCATCATGTAATAATCGATAACAACGATTTCATTGTATTCTGATGGTAAGATTTTGTCAGGTCTTATCGGTAATCTGATCAAAGTACTCGATATCCGCTTCCTTTTGCCCGGATAGTATCAATGTAGTGCAAGGTAATTATAAAAATTATGAAAACTTGGTGAAGTCCCGGAGAAGCTAATAACGTTGAAACGGTTATTTCCCGTTTCTCGCTTCTGCGTCTCGTAAAAGATGGAAAAATTGGTATTTAAAACAAAAAAGTCAACTCACAGCTAAAGAATAAGCGAATATGATGAGGGCCACGAGGAGAATGGAAATGGTGACGCAATATGGGCTCAAATGAAGAAACTTTCTAAGCTCGTTCTCGGTGGCGAGGAGACGGTGAATCTGCGAGAAAAGTTTGCATTTCAGGCATTTCCACGAATATTGCTAATTGAATCTACTTTGGGCGATAATTATGAATTAAGTTTCATATGAATTTCGTGAAATGGCCGCGTTCTACCAATAGTCGATAGCTTTTTAATGGATTAAAGATTTTCCCGATAAAATATGTGTCAGCGATTGCGCCGAGTCTGTCATTTTTCGTGTAATTTTTATTTCTCGCTGGCGAAAGTGAGAGCCAAGAGAAAGAGGGTGAGAGATATGACAAGCAGTGGCCAGATATGAGAAGAGAGAGCGTCTGAAACGAGTATCGGGGAAGAAAGGGGTGAAAAGAGTATTGGCCGAGGTTGGTGTGCTCAGCGAGAGGTTATGTCCACCAACTTTGTCGCTCATTCGATGTGAGAGTCGAGTCTCTCATTCCCTCAAGAGTTCACTGAGGAGCCATTCGAGAGGAGGCTCGTCAGTGAAGTTATATGCTTACCGACTAAAAAGCACTTACAATTCCATTGAGATCGAAGCTGGATGAACGGTAATATTTGTGCAGTTTCGTCATGTCCATATTTTTCTTTTTTCCCTCGCGTTTTTTTTTCTCCTAGTTGTCTTATATTATACTTTCAATATCGAGACAATATTTCCTCCCTCATTCGTGCGGCACAACTCGAACTTATTTCTATCCCGTGATGTCTTTTTCCCGAAAGTTTATTTATTTTTGGTTCCTTTTTCGTTCGCTTCTCTATCGCTCAAAGTGCGATCGAGGGATGAAGTTTCCAAGCGGCAATGGGGGTCGAAGCGGCTTGAAATTTGGGGGTTTGATCCGTTGGTAGAGTGAGATATCAATCGATAATTTATCGTCCTGGTATTTCCGTGGATATAACGTCAATTCGAAACCGTTGAAGCGCGTAAAAATGGGATCTTGACAGGTTGGACGAAATATTTGACAGATTAACGGGGGAGGCATTGCTTCGCCATTCTTTATTACACATATATACGTAGCTATATGCAATAATGTATGGGCGATGTCTATCCTGCCAGTAAAATGTTGTTTGGGTGTACAAGTTCACATGTTGAACATAAGTGTACGGGCAATTCCGAGGTCAAATCGATGATATTTCCATGAACTTGGAGTCGAACTTGGTTGAAAAATAACAATAAAAAAAGAAAATAAACTTTTTAATTGACGTTTCCGCATGCGACCTGGACACAAATTGTTGATTGCCATGAGAAAATGGGCAAACTATGGTGGTCGCCGTCCAGAAATGATCGATCGCGTACGGCACGAAAATGAGGATCGGCAGAGTGAGGAGCCAGAGGACAAGAGAGGGAGAAACAAAAATATAAGAAGGAAAATATGTTTGATAGGAAAGGCGCGGGTAAACACGCGCGAAGACATTATCGTTCGGTGTTATAATCGTCGGTCACTTTTATTCTCGCAATGCTCTTTATATATACGATCTGCTGTCCTACACTCTGCTGCTTTCGAACTCCAGTCAGTACCCTACGTTCGAGCTATCTGCGCATATATAGACTTACCTATATCCGCCCATATGTACACACGTAAATGTCGTAGGAAAATACATAACTGTGTATAAAGTCCTTGTCCCTGGCCTCCGTAGCCCTCAACGACTCTCCATCGAGCGTATACTCTAATATCCGGGTGAGTGAACTGCTGGCTGGATTGGGGGAGGACCTTTTGGTGGAAAAACAACTTTTTCCCCTGCGGAAGTCGTGCTAAAAAAACAAGTCCCATTGCCCCATTTGTGTGTGTGTGTGTCTGTTGGCGTGGGCACATGGATGTTTCATAGATCAGAGAGCAGAAATGAGGAAACTTCTAATACAGGGGCGGGGGGGGGGGGGGGGGGGTTGGTTTTCCTCCGGTACCCCATAATATTATATATTTAAAAAAAAAATTAGAATATAAGGGGGATGGGGGGGGAAAGGGCAAAAAATGAAAAATAGCAACCGGTAGTTACGTTTTTCAATCGATTCCTATGTAAGAGTGATAAAATCTTTACAAACCCGGCCAGAGAGTTGGTAAAAAAATTATTGAACGGTATTTTTGCTTTTTTTTCTCGTTCTGATTGTGACGTGTCAATTAAATCATTCCCGTGGCAGTGCAAAGGATTCGGGCAGAGTGGAAGAATAAAATATTTAGTGCTCGGATGTATTTTTAGCTCTAAATTAAATTCCAGCAATTTATTTCCCGTATGATGTCGAACTCGATGAAAAAAAAGTGGAAGCAAGTTTTTTTGCTTTATTTTTTGAAAGCTCGAGAACGAACACGTTTGAGCGATCACATTGACGGTATTAGTCGATTCGATCACCGAGTATCGCACTCTTAATCCGTTTTGTCCGATAGATAGGAGAAACACTGGCTTGCTTGCTGGGGGTGAAAGGCATGGAAAAGCGAGAAGGATGAAATTTGATGTATCGTTATACTGCTTGGCTCTCTCTCTCTCTCTCTCTCTGGATATTTGCCTCATATAAAGTTTATCGTGCCGCGGGCAAAGTACATTGTTTCGGAAGGAATGGAGGGAAAAAATATTGTCAGCCAACTCGTGCCGCGTTGGGTGTGTTAGAGACGAGAGAGAGAGAAAAAAAATAGCCGAAAATGAGAGAAGATAGGGAGGCAAAATTCAAGGAAAAAGAATATAAAGAGAGCGGGGATGAGGAAGAAGAATCGAGGGGCAAGAGGGAATGAAGCCACAGATCCAATCATGGATGAGACCATGCTGAGCGGCAGTCTGCGGCAGAGGTCGCGGTGGTTTTACCAACTAGGCGTCCCTATACACAACCCCTTTTGGCGTCTGCCAACGCTTTTGGGTATTTTCCATCTCTCTCTCGCAACTGCGAGAGCCTGTACGCCGGGTATTCTCTACCATATGGTATCTACGTCACTACGTTTCAAATTACGAATTTACTACGTTAAACGAGATCGCTTGTGGAAAGGGAACGAGAGGAAGGGGCGGTGCATAAAATGGTTGGCGATAGTCGCTGCAGAACACGCCCGAAGAGCGCGTGTGGCGTGGCGGCAAACCAGAATCACCGAGAGAACGCCTCGAGGCTTCGATATTTTGAATGATCAACGAGCTTTAGACGAAAAACGAAAGGAGAAAAACGAGGGAGAAGGAAGAATGGGAATAAAGCCTTCGGGCTGCGGACGAATAAAAGAGATTAGAGAAGTGAAACGCACCGAAAATTAGAGGGGAAAATGGGTGGCGTACTGCTGCTGAATTCTCGGAGGAACGGAAAGAGGGAGGGAGGCAGAGAGAGAGAGAGAGAGAGAGAGAGAGAGAGAGAGAGAGAAAGAGAAAGAGAGCGGGAAGGAGCAAACCACGGGAAAAAAAACGAGATGTAGAGAGGGGATTGAGTGAAAATTGAAGGGATGGTCACAAGCGATGACGCGTCAAAGCCAAAAAGCATGAAAATCCATTGACGCGAGAACTCGAAGCGCTATTGTTTCAATCGTGATTAAAATGTTTTCCCGTGTGCTCCTGGCAGGGTGGCGATGGTAACGAAAAAAAAAGAAACGAAAAACGAATAATAAATAGAGAAAAAATAGCGCAAGAACAAAACGTGGAGTTGGAAAACGTAGAAAAATCAGAAAGCTTGTTTTTTTCGCTCCCTCGACACGTCCGGGTCCGGTGTGCGGTGAGTCGCAGGCGTTCCGCACCTTTTTTTTTGCCAAGGGTTTGTGCTCCTCTGAAAAAACACTAGGTTACGTTCCTTCAACCTCCTTTCCACTTGGTTTCAAGCTTTCCACTCTCTTTCTCGCTCCCTCTCCATTTCCGTCGGTTTTCCCAAAGACGAGCGGACATTCTTCGGCTGAGAGTCCATTTTCGGGTATTTTTCGGCGGAAGGAAGCAAGAGGTGGTCAAAAAATTCCACGTATACCAGTGTTCCGAGTCACCTGTCAACGTTACCCAACAATAGAATCTCCGCAGCGTCCCAAAAGCAGAAAAAAAAAGTGGTCAGACAAAGCGAGCAAGAGTGAGATTGAGAGAAAAAGGGGCACAATGAAAGTTTAATTAAAACCGAAGCTACCGCGTCCGGGTGAAGTGCGAGAAGGAGAAGAAAAAGATAGGAGGGGACAGGAGTTGGGAAGAACGGGTTGGTACGTCCGGTGTCTAGCGAAACCAGCGAAGAGTACCCAACCAGACGAGGAGAATATAAGGTGGAAGAAGGAAGTAGAAAACAAAAACGCGTTGGACGCTGGTGGCGCACCAAAAATAAGACCAACAAGAGTACAAGATAAAGGAAAAGAAGGCAATAAAGAATTGAAAAAAAATATATATATATAGACGTGTTATGTACAGAGAGGGAGAGAGAAGGCTAGAGGAATAGAGAGACTGAAAAAGTGAGAGAACACGAAAGCAAGAAAAAAGTTGAAAAAAATAAAGGAGCCAAAAGGAGAAGAAAAAATTAGTGGTAACAACGAGACGGAGAGAAAAGTGGAGAAAGCCCCTAAGGGTTGAAGCCATCAAGCAGTCAAGCCACAGGCAAAGCCAGCCCGAGGTAGCCGTCAGAAAAGCCGTCACATATATATACCCACCCACCTAAAGAGAAAAAGGTAGGAGAAGAAAAAAGAAAGCAACGAGCAAGAGGATAGAAGAAAAAAACGAGGGGATAAAAAGATGTGCGACAAGCGTTTGTGCGCCTGTGAGCCCAAGAAGAAGCCTTCGAAATCTCCGACTGGCTCGTCAGCCACCTCGAAACCCGAGGTTGAGTCTCGTGATCGAGACGGAACTGTCTCCGGTACCAATGAGAAATTCGACGATCCGGATTTGTCGGGAAAAAACCTTGAGGATTCCTTCCTCAGATTCTTAGAGACCGAAAGCCCGTCAATGCTGAAGAAGCATTTGACCCGTGACGTATTTGACAGCTTGAAGAATCGTTTTACGAGTTATGGCTCCGGTCTCCGAGACGTTATACAATCGGGGCTTGCAAATCCGGATTCCGGAATCGGCGTTTACGCCCCAGATCCTGAATCTTACGAGACATTTCGCCAACTCTTTGATCCAATAATTCATGACTATCACGCAGGATTTCGTTCTACCGATGTGCAACCCGAGTTAGAATGGGGTGACAGCGAGGTACTCGGTGATCTCGATCCTACAGGGAAATACGTTGTCTCAACCAGAGTACGTTGCGGTAGATCCTTGAAGGGTTTTCCCTTCAATCCTACCATGACCGAGTCCCACTATCGTGATATTCAAACCAAAGTATGTAAATCTAGGCTTCAACTCTTATATATACCATTTTCATCTCTTCACCTTGGCTTTCATCTTCATCCACCCTATTCGGACCGACTCCACCTCATGTTCCACCATCTCCCACCCTCCATTCTATCCACTTTTCCATACAAACGATAGCGCACCAAAAGCCATGCAGGAATAACACAACCTTGCGAAGAGCATCTTGCCGAGGCTTCTTTCTTATTTAGTTATATGGCCAACAAAACTTGTTCACGAACGTTCTTGAGACTGCTTTGCTTCACGTTTGTATTTGAAAAAAAAAAAAAAAAAAAAAAAAACACTTCTGCCTGGCACAGAAAAATCATGGGGATATGTGGGAAATTTATTTTCTACGCTACGCGTTGCAAAGGGAAAGAAGTATCGAACGTAGTTTGGAAAAGCTCGAAGTCAGTCGGCAGAATTTCTCTTTATTGGTGTCGAGCATTTGGATGTATGTGTACTGGAGAGAAAATATAGACTTTGCGGGAGCGGATGTAGGGGATATAGCTTCATGACTCGAGGGCGAAGATAGCGAGTCTTCGCAAAGTATTAAGAGATGGTGGCATGAGGGTTGAAAAAGGGAGTAAGAGGAGAAGGGCAGAGGGAGAGAGCAAACAATATCTGTCTCGTGTATTTTCGTGAGCCAAGGTTTCGAAGGCTTTGGAGAGCCTGGACGGTGAACTCCAAGGGAAGTATCACCCACTCGAGGGAATGGACAAACAGACCCAGCAGACTCTTATAGACGAGCATTTTCTCTTCAAGGAGGGCGATCGATTTCTCCAGGCAGCAAACGCCTGTCGTTACTGGCCAGTCGGTTAGACACTTTTATCCCCCCCCCCCCGGCGCGGAAAAGCCTCTATCAAACGTACGCACGAAGAGCTTATTTCCCGAAGCAGCTTACCTTATCCATACTAACAACGAAAACGCCGGTCAATTTTCTGCTCTGCAGTAATATTAGAAACAATGGAGGACTTGCCATTTTTTCAAATCGTAAAAAACAAGTAAAACTCCAATTGAAAAACATGCAATCTCCTGAGAGAGTTGGAATGAATTTCTCATCTCTTAAAAATACCAAGATGCCTGTGATTAAGTTTAATTTGGAACGATTAAACAACGTCGTTGGAAGTGTATTTAGTTCCGTGATAATATCTACTCGACCATAACGAGACACAATTCTCCTTGTTAATGACTCAGATATATAATAATACAAAAGAATTTTCCTTTTTAACTTCACCCCTTAAATTAAATTAGTATATATTCTCATAGTAAGGGTGAAAGAGGTTTGAGAGAGAAAGTGAGGGGTGGCGAGCAGACAAGTGGCAAACACGAAAAACCTTCGAGTTCGCCGCGGTAATGGGCGAGCTCCGGTGAAATATATGCTCGTGAAAAAGTTTTTTTTTTATTTTCCTAATTTCTTTCTTCACCTCGCTGGAAAGTAAATTACCGCGTGTACCAATATGAGTCGTATTCCCTGCTGGAAAAAAAAAAAACAAACGTTTAACGACGCACTTCGATTTCCGTGTAATGGAACTAACGCTGGAGGCAGTTCTGCAGTAGATATTTCTTGCTCTTCATTTTCCTCTTTCTCTCTTTGCCTCTTTTTCACATGCGAAAGCTTCTAAACGGAATTGATACCTTGAAATAGAAAAATAAAAATGAAAAATGGGAAAATTTGATTCGCTCGTGAAAAACGATTGCGTTAGCAAAAAATTCTGATAAACAAAATGATTCTTTAGGTAGAGGAATATTTTACAACGATGCAAAAACATTTTTGGTATGGTGCAACGAGGAAGATCACATCCGAGTGATATCGATGGAAAAGGGTGGAAATTTGAGTTCGACTTACGGACGTTTGGTTAAGGCGATGAATGAACTGGGAAAAATGCTCGAATTCTCGAGGGACAAGAGGCTGGGTTTCGTCACGTTTTGTCCTACGAATTTGGGCACAACGATTCGTGCCTCGGTGCATATTAAGTTGCCCAAACTGTCTGCAGATTATTCTAAATTATTGCAAGTCGCCGAATCGTACCATCTTCAGGTGAGAGGAACCAGCGGGGAGCACAGCGAAAGCCAAGAAGGAATCTATGACATAAGCAACAAGAGACGTATCGGATTGCTTGAGTTCGAGGCACTCATTGAAATGAGAGACGGTATTCGTGAGCTAATCACCATGGAACAAATTCTCAACGAAGAATACCGCGGTAGTGAGGCAACATAAGTCACTGCACGTCTCACGTGTGCACAAAACTATTTAAACATTTCCAATCTGGGCCCAAAGGCGTTTCAGTAAAAAAAAAAAAAAAAAAAAAACAGATTTGTCCAGTTTTTTGTTTTATTTCTCTGCGCGTTGAAATTTTTTCTAGAAATTGATACAAAATATTGCATTCGTATATTCGTCCGATAAGCCGAGCCGAGCACAGCGACAAATTAATTACTAAATTCTCATGCAAAGTACCAGGGAATCATAATAAAGTGACTAATTTCTTGTGAAAAAAATGAGTGAACGAAAGAGAGAAAAAATGCAGGCAAAAAGTACATGGAGCGTGAAAACGTCAAGTTTCCGGATGGAAGGCTGGGTGGGCATAATTTTAACTAACAAAAAGAAGAGGTAAAAATAAAAAATTGGAAACTCAGACTGACTCGATATATATTCGCCGAAGCGTCGATACTTAATTCCCGATCGGGGATCAGATGGAGCAAAAAAAACGTGCTTGCTGCCGAGAGAACAATTGTGTCTGACCGAGAGAGACAGAGTCTGGGTATGCGTGTGTGCTTGAGAATGAGAGAGCGAGAGGAAGTTAAAAAAGAGAATAGTGCACTCTCGTGAGTTCTCTATTGCAAAAGTTAAGGCCTGATTTTACTCGTAAATCCTTTACCTTCATCCCTATCACTCCACCACCCCCCCCCCCCCCCCCCCTCCCCCTACACCACCAACTCTATCTTTAGTGAGAAAGACGAGAGGAGAGAGACGAGAAGGTAGGATCGTACAGGATTTTCAAACAGCAGGAGGGTGGAAAAAGGGATAGCGGGTAGGAAAATAGGGGCTGGTTGTAGGGATGGAAATCGAGCCTCCTCCGCATGTACTTTCGCATGACTTAGCCGACGCGCGGCCGACTAATTGCCCGGGAAAACTTTTTCGAGCGAGAGCGGCAAGTCCGTACTGCGAATTGATCGAATGGAAATCGATTTCACGCCCCTTGAGCGTGATAATGGTTTGCCGGTACAAGGTCGGTTCGAGCCAATGATAAAGACAGCGTACAACTCCCAAATACGAGAAATAGAGTAATATGTTCGAATTAAATAAAGAGATTCGTGTCATTATGCTCGCCGTATTGTTCTTACTTCCGTATCGACGAGATTGAGCCTTTATTTCGGTACGTCTACGACTCTAATAAGACTACCAATTAGCCAATAATCATAATAACAAAAAACAAATGAACAGTAAATGCAGAAATGTTGGAGAAAAAGCGTTCAATTTAATACAAAACTTAATTCATTCGTCCTCAGCTGAAAATACATTTTTTATTGAATTTTATTTCGAAAACATTTGTTCGTAATAAAGAGAGGCTGAATGAATGGAAGAGCTCGAAAAGTCAGCGACAACTGCCACCTGGAATCTTGGTAATTATATGAAGGAGGAAGAGCTTGGAAATTTGGAAGAGAGTGTGAAAGTGACTCCGGGTGTATCCGGTTTTTTGCAAAGCGACCGAAACTGCGGAGCTTCTGCTGGTTGCTTCCGTTATAGTGTTTTCCCCGTACCATCCTGGCGACCCAACAATACCGTGCCCTCTTGAATCCGGTGTAGTATCCTTATCCATGTGATATTCCATTTCTCCGGGCAAAATGCCACCTACGTCTTGACTCGGCGCTGAAAAATTCACAGACGAATCATCATCCACTATGCTCAGGTCGAGGCTACTTCGTATTACGATCTCATAGAACGAACGTTTCAGCGCAAATCGACCTTCCTACAATCCACACTATTCCTCAATTCCCTTCTTTCTTTTATATTCATGACCGTCTACAAAAAATATAACGATCTTTTTTCAATTCTTTTCGTATTCATGGACGAAAGTAGCTCGAGCAACAAGATTGCAAAGTCACTACGCCGCGGTGAGAAAAATGAGAATCGAAAACTGATGTAATCTACAAAATATTTCGTTATCGCCTGGGATATTTGTGTTTTTTGTCGAGTGTCGGATCGGAGGAAGGAAAAATTCATAAATATTCGTCAGCTTCCATATATCATTGGAATTACGCTTGGCCGATCACGAGAGAATTGAAATTGTAAATTCATCGTACTAAGAAGCTTTTTGGCGAACAAAGGATATTTTAAAATGCCTGTCAATTGCAAGCTCCAACATATTTTTCGTGAAAATGGGAGGTCCACTCGAATCCCCCTGGATTTGCTACTATAGCGAGAGATTTGTGGTCAGATAATCGTCCTTTGATGTTCGCTTGAGCGAAAAAAATTTATGACCTTCCAATTTTCAGTTCGAATGCAGAAATTCATCGGTATATGATTGACGAGGGAGCTCTCCGCAATTTATAATCGTAAAAAATATTCGATTGATTCGTCAGAGAAATTGTTTTCATATTCTATTTATCCAATATTTGCTTTCATAATTAATGGAGAATTGTAATATCGAATTTGGTAGTTGATTAAAATGGCACGGAATATCCTCTATGGCAAAGCATATATGTCGTATTTATAACAAGATATGAAGAGATTTCATTCGAGATTCGGGATAGCGCATATCCAGGAAGAATATTCGAGGTGTGCATAACACCGTAGCCCGGAAGCTATTCCGTGGAGGTATATGGCCTGACGGTGAATATCCTTTTCTACTTTCCGTCTACTAAAACTCGTGGCTGGGACTCATGGGCGTTTGGCTGAAGCTCTCAATTCCATAACCCGAGCAAAATCGTCGACAACTCGGATTCTATGTTCAAAGATCCGAAACGCAAATAATATCGCGGTTATCTTATCTCGCGGGTATCGTCGGAGCCAAATAAATTTTTATACAATTTTCGATTCGATCAATAAGATTTATTTAAACTGCGAAAACGCCTTCGCCAAATTCTCCCGTTCCGCTCATTTACCATTCAATGATGATCTCAATAATTGGAAAATTCGGTATATCAAGTTTGTCCGAGTCGCGATAACTACGACATCAATAGTGATGCGATATCAATTGTTAATTTAATTGGAGTTTGAATTAATGTTGTGCAAACCTTTGAGTTAAATGCTCAAATTCATTCTGCGCGTTTTAACACGTATCCGTAATAATTCTCGAGGTTTCTAACTCGTTGGACCGCGCGTTGCTGCATTTGTGGATCGATGAGATATGTTGATGATATAGTTTAAGCTCGATGTGTTTTTTGGAGTATAGAAATTTCGGAAAAAGGCTCACCGCAGAGATGATCATACTGGTCGCTCGGTAAATATCCTTGCGGACAAAACTCGAGTGTGCCAAATTCGTAGAGACTGTGCGGTGTTGTGGGGTCGATAGGTCCGTAATTGCAGAAGAGAACCTCGAGTCGAGTGCCGCCACCACGGTCGTTCTTGTTATCCGTGGCTTCTTCTGATGCTACCGAGCTGACCTCGACCTCGTCTTTACTGTCCTCCTCCAAATACGTTCTGTACGTAGCACGACCACAGCCCACACGAGTTATCATCGCGCAGGCAATTGCCACGTACGATGTCTCATTCTCCATCGCGAAGTCCACCAATCTGGAAAATTAACAGTTCCCGCCAATTCTGCCGATAGCTACGAGTAGGCTATTCTATTTATCGGCAATCGAGTAATCGGCTAAAGATCGCTAAATAACAATCTTCTCGTCCTAAAGACGAAGGGTAAAAGCAAGATTTAAAGGCAATTCCTTAATTAAAAACGTCACGTTTCTTTCGATATGATCGCGTATACAATCGAAAGAAACGTCGCTGAAATATCCTGATAATAAAAACTAAATAGGAGCTAACGGAGCGCCACTTTTTATTTTCTCTCATCACGTGAGAAAAACAAAAATAACGATTCTTATGACTTCCCCTTCTCGTTTAACATCGGCCCATTATTGGCTGAGGGAATTCGCTACCCATAAAATGCCGATTGAACCGTGTATCTCATGAAATACGAAACGCTTAATTCGTTTTCCTCGATTCGATCGAATGAGGTAGTTTGACGGATTCATTGCCCAGTACATTGTGCGCGATACGACGGACCTTTTATATTCCTGTACCTGCCCCGTTCACCTTTACATAAACACGTACACGCACACAAGTATGATTGGTATGCGGGAGGAGAATTTACCGACAGGTCGCGAAACCTCGTAAAAATATAAATTCTTCATCATATTTCAATTTTATGTATATATATACGTCATTTACAAAACGAATGAATGAATGAATATCGATGTGTCGAAAATGTCCTTCGATTCCTCGTCCCCAATGGCATTCTCGGTACTATTCGATCGGGTCACAGTCATATTGTGTCTGAGCAGTCACTCGTGGTATCTACTTTGAGAGACTATCGCGGTGAAGTAGAAAAGATGGACAGTACAGACTCCACGACGATACGGAAGAACGAGCAAGTACATCGAGCTGGATGTACGTGCCTTTCGAATTTCGGACCGTGCGCGCGCAAAGTGTCTTAGGAATGAGGAACTTTAGTGTGTAGAATAAAAAGGCTCGAGGCTCGGAGGGTGAATTTAACAATTGTTCAGCTACTTTGTGATGCAGCTTTTGTGGTGAGAAACTCCTGGCCGAGTCGTGTGGGGTAACAAAGTTTTCGAGGAATATTTGACGTAGAAATTTGTGATGAATACGAGTTGATAATATTTAGTCTCAGTATTAAGACACCGTGTACTCGTGGGGAAAGTAAAAAAAAATTAAGAAAGAGGAGCAAAGTCTTGGATGAAGAGTCTGGGCGAAGGCTATAGTGGAGTTTCCGGAGAATGGTTTTATTCGACCATCAAAAGCCGGGCTGTACGAGCAGGGAGTGCGGGTAGAAGGAGAATGGAATGGATCCCGATGTAATCTAGAGATCGGACGGCCGAGCGGGATACCGAGAAAAAGGGAAAGGAAGGGTGGAGTTGAAGGGTGTCCGAACAATCGGGAAGAGAGGGAAAGGAGTGGGAAGGAAAAAAGCAGAGACTGACAACGAGAGGAAAGTATAAAGATCGACTTGTCGAGAGTCAGATGTACTTTGGAGAAGGTAGTCGAAGGATGAAGAGGAAGAAAGAAACGAGAGGATCATCTGACGTTCTATCTGTGAGAAGTCACCTCTTCGACTCGTATTTCTATCTGTATTTTTTTTTCTATTTTCATTCCTTTATATTCTCTTTCCCTCTCTTTTTCTCACTTTCTTGGTCCTATCATGCCGCATTTTTGTCCTGCGTCTCCTTTGTCCGCCAAAGCTATGCCTCTCAATGTCCGTTAATATTTATGACATCTTTTACCCGCAACGCCACATTCTTCTCGATTCTCTTCGATACAATAACCCATATGGGGGTTGGATAACGCCCCCATAGATTCGTTACATCCCTCGTAGGTATTTTTTGGAAATAAGGGATACTTGCTCGTTCGAGAACACTCTCGAGTATGTATACTCCTGGGAATCATGCCTCGCATTCCTCCATGCCCCCCGACAGCCACTTATTCACTTCGGAAAATCAGCCCAACCTCCCTTCTCACCGTGTGGTGGTTAACTTATTTCTCAAACCTTCCAACCCTTTTCACCCTTTATTTACTTCTGGAAAACATCCCCCTCATCGTTTTTCAACCCCTTCGTTCGCTTTCACCCCCTTGTTCAATCCTCTAGCCCTCTCTCTCTCTTTTTCTCTCGCACACACGCTCACACATTCACCTGGAAATCATCGCTCTCATCATTTTCAACCCCCTTCACTCTTCCCAACCCTTTCGATCCCTTCGCTTGCATACAGATTGCGATTCAATAAAACTGGACCTTCCCTCCGATAACTTTTTCCACAATGTCGACCTGCTCTCACACATCTGTACATTTCCCTTCGTTCATGCTGCGTGTACGTTCTCTTATACGATCACATGTATTTGCGGTTTGTTTGCATTACCCGACTCTGGCAGTATCGAAATGTTCAACCTCGTCCAGCCACGATTGGACGTGATCTCGAAGGCGCATAAACGGGCTTGCCGCTGCCGTGGCATTCACAACCTCCTCGATACCCCTACCCGGATCAGAATGCTCCTCAGGATCCTCCAAGATACCCTCGTTCGTAGCATCCAAGTTCTGGATATTCATGTTCTGCCAGACATGGAAACGTTCTGTACGATGAGCGAATCCAAAGAAAAAAGAAATGGGAGATACCAGGTTAGACACACATATAGGAAATTCCATACCGAATCTTCTCATCATATGAATAATGGAAAAAATTAAGAAAAAGATCAAAGTTTAACCAATAATAAGTGATGCGATAATATCGATACTGTTGTAAAGGATCTCTGGGATTCTGGAGCAGAGAGAATAAGTTGGGCTTGGGTATGCAGTGCAGAGATATCGAGGACGCTTGTATGGCGTTTCGGTGGTTGAGAAAAGTAGGTATATATGTATCTCGTTGTATAAATATATACAGCTGCATGTACTGGTACACAAATAGAGGAATAAACAGAGGACACACAAGCACAGTGGATGGACATAGATTTTGGTATATAAATATAAATATGGGTTAACCAGGAACGTATGTGTGAGAGAGCCAGAGATTCCGGAGCTTTTCTTCCTCGGTTCATGATAAAATTCAGAGTGTAGATGGAGCGTAGTTGCGGAAGAATCGGCTTAAAGGGTGCTGGGAATATCGAGAGGACGAGAGAAAGAAGGATAGCAAGTCCAGCAGCAGAATAACCGAGGGAGATAGTATGTGGGTGCGATTCAGTGTTCTATGTGAATAGGAGGAGGACCGAGTCTCACGAATAGCCGGATAATAGCCATGCTAATACACCGCTTAAACGGTTAGAAGACGATTCGATCGATATTCGATATACCCTACTCGATATCGAGCTCCGCAGGGACCGGGACTCGATATACGTATATACAATTATTCATTCATTCATGCGCGTATACATATACGTATCGGTATGTATAGGAGAGTATAGGACAAGAATTGAGGGAGCAGGCTGCGAGCCCGTCGTTGAGATCAACGCGGATATAATGCGAGAAACGAAGAGAAAAGTCGAGAGGAAGCGGGCATCATCCTACCGATCCTGAACCCGAGATAGTAAAACGATGGAAATTTCATTGGAAAACGAATTTATTCGCGCGAACGAGCAAAGCGCACAAATTCACTTCGGAGCAATTCGGAAAATGAATTAGTTTTCATTCAATTCCCATTTAATCGATTCGAATATATTTTATAATAATCCTCGATTTATTGTCATTTCGGCCACACACACGGACACATACCACGCGCGTACCTTTTATTTTTATTCAAAATCATGATATCTCGCTGTTGGATATTCTTAAAGTTTATTTTCTTTTTTTCTGTTCGAGCATTGTGCAATCTTCCGATCTAACTCGTCATGTTTCTTTTCTTTTTTCATATTTAACTTGTTCGTATACTCTCATTGACAAGTAATTTTTAACTATTCTCCGTTAAACTGTTAAATCTATCGAACAAAATTAAGAAAACTCATTTAATGAGGTGTTGGTAAGCCAGTCCATTCAACCTTAAATCCCCCATGTGTAAGGTTCACAAAACTCCCATTACCCCTTTCTGATAACGAGATTCGAGTTAATGAGGTTTTCGCGAGAGGGTTAAGCCTCATCCTTTTCTTCTCGCGATCAGCATCGATTCCCACCACCTCGGGGTGAGTCTGTTGCTTCACCCAAATCGAGAGTGATGAGAGCTGCGTTAACAGTTTTATCTGTGCCCTCGATCGCAAGCACAAACGCATATATATCTATAGGTAAATAGTAGACTTTGCGCCAAGAGGTAATAACGTTTCGTAATGATGCATTGAAAATTTAATTGCATCAGTATAGTAAAAAGGATCCTGGACACTTTTCCGCTTCCGAGCAATAAATGTATTCGAAGAAAGCTATAACGTGATATTTCAAAACTTCGAGAGGCTTTAATGTTCGCTGCGAAGGAGTAACTTTGTTCATAAATTATACAGTAGCCGATAAACAAAGAGAAGAACAAAGTCGATACAGCAGAATGAAGGAAAAAAGACAATTAATACATCCTGAAAAAGGCTTGTCAATTCTTTTTATTTATGGGTGTAAATTTATGGGGTGGAATGCAGAAAGACAAAATAGGTCGTTAGCTATTGATTGAAACCGTTCACAAGCACTTTCTTCTTCAACTTCATAGTGATCCGGTTGCGAGGGGTTCCGAGACCGAGATACTCTTTCCCCTACTAAAATCACCACTCAAGGAATGTGCGTAGAAGCACGAGATTTCGAGAGCCATAAATCTTTCTCAGGTTGAGCGATGGCAATTAACAATTAACTTGGCTTATCCTTGATTCCTCGTTATAAGATTGTAATTTCATTTCGACCGAAGCTCGCGGGCTGAGCCACTTTCATTATTACATTCATCGCGATCTTTGACCTGGTGCATCGATTTATAAATATGCACAATGACGAATGCAGGGAAAAAAGGAGAAGGAGCATATTTTCTGAAATAACTTGAACTACACGATTCGAAACTGTAATAATAATAATCATAATAATAATAATAAATAAATAAATAAAAATTTGAAGATACCCAAGATGAGAATTCGTACTTGAGCAATTTTTTTATTTTTATAGCTTGTATAAAAGACGTAATAAACTTGCCTACATCGCGGCAATGGTCCTTTCGTAATGGATTGCACTGAAGGGCCCATCTTCGTGCTATTCGAGCGAGCTCCTCGTCCCAGGTCTTTCACAAGCCAGAACCATTGGTGTGACGGGTGAACATTCAACAAACGGAAATAGCCCGGAAGATAAAGTGGGAGAAAGAGAGACGTGTACGTATTATTATATGGTGAAATTTTCACGAAAATTCATTCGCGATTTTTCAACGTTCACGAGAAAAACCTCCACCGAAACCTCAGTATATCCATGCCATTTTGTGTATGAGGCATTTCGTGTCAAATTTCCATCTCAGTGTCTTCGCTCTATACGTTGCAACTATTTCGTTCCTCATATTTTGTCGAGTGACAAGAATAAATGCAACTTTGACGTTGGAATTTTTCAAACTTGGTATTTTCCATTCACCAATTCCAACGTATGCAGTTTTTTTTTGAAAAAGATTCGTTTTTCGAATTTGTAACTTGATAATTTTTGCATTATTTTTGGAAGAAAATGCGTAAAAAATAAATAAACATGGAACTACGAGATATTGTTTGGGTATACAATTTGACGTGAAACGCCGCATGTTTATATGTATAGAGAGGTGTGTGTATATCCGAGAAGTAGAAGTCGGAGAGAACGACGACGTTGAAGAATTTTCGCCGTTTTCGCGAGTAGGGTAGGGCAGAGGCTACAGCACCACCGGAGACGTATACGAATTTTCCATCTGCCAGCCTCTCGTTCTGTTCCCTCTCCCCAGGGCAAAAACTCAACTATGTGTACGCGAAGAAACATGTGAAGAACCCTCGCACAAGCACGTATGGGACATTTAATGTTAGTGAGAACCAAATTTGACCCTTGAAGTCGAAAAAAAATATAGACATGAAATTTCTCTTTAAATTTGTCGTGTGTCAAAAGATTCCCATTTTTTTTTTTTGTAAACCTTGAAAGGCTATGGCTTTTCGAGAGAGGTTTATGGTTGTCGGTCTAAGAATTTTTCTTTCGTTTATTATGAATTCTCGAGTAACTCTACGGATTTCAAAATCTTTTCTCAACAATATTCATTCGATATCCTTTTTTAAACTGATGGAAAATGCACGAGGCACACAAGTTTTGTTTTTCCGATAAATTCAAAACTTTTATTCCCTAGCTGTTTAAACATTATTGTTTTGAAGTGATTGATCATTTCGGTGGAGGCTTTGCAAGAGAAAAATGAATGGACCATAGTCGTGAAGACAGTGAAAATATTGTTGCTTAATTTTCTTTTTGTATATTCGATGAATAATGATAAAACAGAATAAAAAGAGGTGGAATTTGTCGGAGCATGAAATTATTCGTTCGGTTGGGTCGAACTTGGTAGATGGTGCTTGTTTCAGTGGCATTGAAAACGTAAGAACATATGATTCATTACTCATATTTCATCGCCCACGATTTTTCATTCCCCTATTTCGTTCCCTCGTACATATACGAAAACACACAAGATATAAGGGAGCTCCTGTTTACATACGAGTTCCATAATATTTCTGCCGGGTGGTTGCGGTCCAGGATTTCCACGGGTCTCAAGACCCTTGGCAATGTTGTTGCGATGGACATTGTGCTGGTGAACGATGGATCGTATCTCTTCAGGATCGAGATCACCACTTTCTACGTCGATGCACTTTTCACCAACGTCGTCGAACTGTATATCATGAGAAATGAACATCGACCAAGTTCTAACATATAAACACATTTATATTTGTCCACATGCTTCTCGGAATTGTGCGGGTGTGTGTGTGTGTGTGTGTGTTTTTTTTACGGCCAGGGCAGAGAGGGAGAGTTTTATTTCCATCCGTATTTCGATTACGGACGAATCGATGCCTTCATCGATCAATGTATAAAAATTGAGTTCAAAAAGTTGATAACTGGGTGAGAATGAAGCGAACACGATAAGTGTATGAACATGGTTTTAATGGGGAAAATAAAAAAATGAAAAATTTAATAGAGGTACGTTCATACAAATTGTTTGATAAATCGGTCGGATATAGTGAAAAATTCTTTTCGTTTCTCTCTTGCTGTCTCTCTCTCTCCTCTCTTTTTCCTTGAGCACATGTGTTATGTACTGTACGTAGTGGATACAGTAGATAAGAGAGCCTGCTGTGGCTCTTTGACGGGAGTGCATGGACCGTGAGCGATCCAAGAAGAGGACCATCGAAGTGGAGAAAATAACTCGAGGGGTCTTGCTTCCAAGGGATTATCGATAAAATGGGGTGTGTGTTAGTGAACCTGGCCTGGAAATGTCCCGGAGCAGGTTTTTTTATTACTCGGGTATAATATTATGGGTGGAGCATTTAGTGCAATGTGTTTTATACGATTTTCCCTAATCGTATAGCTTTTTTCAACGATATTGCCGATTTCAGATCAAAGCCATATGAGAATAAATATGCGAAAGATTCAAGCATTTGTGAAATGAATTTTGAGGGAAAATGTCGCGTTGGAAATTGTGGCAAAATGTTCTCGTTAGCTCGAGTAAATATGATATTAAAGAGCAAAAAAGAATTAACTAATCTCTTGAGCCGCGTCACGAAAATACACGGGCGATGCGTGAAATGAATTCGAATATTTTTTATTTTCTTCCAGTCAAGACCGATTTTCGTCGAGATGGAAATGTTGGATGTATTTTTTTTAACGCACGGATGAGCACGAGCGTCAGGTTGAAAGGGATGAAGTCCGGATGGTGTGCAGGGCGTGGTAGGGATGACATTTTAATACAAAGTTCAAAAGGTTTACATTCATATGGGATATTTTACTCGGAGTAAAATATTTCAGGAAGGGAGGAAAATATTGTTTATTCATTATTTGTTGAAAATTATTATGATTGAATTTTGACAGTTTATGGGAAAATCCATTTAGAAATACCCTTTAAAAAAAAAAAAAAACAATTGTCGCTCACTCGCATCGGGGGCGACGGAATAAGTGGTTAAAAAATGACTATTCAAAAAAAAAAAGCAATGAAAAGCGCCGAAATCGATATGTCCCATTATTATTATGGGGTCTGATAAAAAAAATGAATGGCGAGAAATCATGGCCTGACCGTAAAACATGAGTTTTACATAAACAGGCTTGAGAACTCGTGTTCCAGGATTAGCCCAATTTTCGATAGGGTGGAACAATGGAAATGACCTTTTCACTCGATAAATGTTAAGCCCTGGCACAACAATGACCATGGAATAGGACATTTGTCAGAAAATATCTGTGGAACGATCGGTGATCACGCGTGTTTTAACACTATGATCTAACATGCTGATCACTCCAGTCACCCTTATCTTCTCGTGTTATTGGCTAACACGCCCCTAGAGGACTAAATTGCATTGTTTAGTATGCAGACAAATGTTTATTAATATTTCGATTTTCCCGTGACTGTTAAATATCTATGAAAAATTCGTAACGAACGCAATTATTTACTGAGGGAAAAAAATGGTGGGTTTGAAGGAAAAATAATAGAACGAATGATCAGAGTCGCTTATTGTTTTCTTCGAAACAAGACGAGTTATTGAACGGGAGAAATAATTGTTTATCGCAGTCAGCCGTTGTGGAATAGCTCGTACAAATATTTGGTGCAGGCATACATATGTGTTGAGAATGCTTATATATATATGCAATTTATATAGTGACAAACGTACCGGAAAGAGACACATGGTGTGACGCTCGCAGAGCCGGCAGTAACCGGGACTACCGGCGTCGTCCTCGTCGTTCCCTGACACGAAATAACTCGCATTAGTTAACAGGAGTAGGAGCAGGAGCGAGGCTGGTAAGAAATAGAAGGGTATAGCGTGGGAGGAAAGAGATGAAGCGAAACTGCTGGTAGCTCGTTGGTGCTTCATGTCTCGATGGAAAATCCAAATACGGGGAAACTCGACGACAGTGTACGAAAGGAGGTTAAAGGGGTGTGCCTTTTCTCCAAGCCAAATTTTCACTCGTATACCAACATCGCGAGAAGAAGCACCGACGCGGACACGAACATAAAATCGCGAAAAGAGGCCCCAAACATTCGGAAGACAGCAGAGATGAGGGCAGATGAATAGAGAGACGCGAAACACGCACGAGTAATGAACGAAGGGCACAGGAGATCGTGTCACGTCTGCGTTTCGCAATTGTTCCCCACTACCGAAAAATCGTTGCTTTTTCTTTTTCATCAAAAGCTAATTTCACTCCGTTCCCGTGAAATTATTCTTCTTCTCTCTCACCATTTTTATTTCATTTATTATCTTTTTGTTTTTCAATTTTTTAATTAACTGTGTGGAGAAAAAATTGAAAAAATTTAGCACAAAATTTCCTATGCGTACGTGAACTTTCATCCTCTTTCGTACGGCTATACTGCACGGATTCATAGTACACTCTTGATATGCAGCTTGTGCTGATGAGACCCTCTTGAAGCACGAGGCGCGCCAATTATTGCGAGCAGGCTTGAGGAAAGACTTCGTCAAAGTGAAACGCGAGATAGAAAGAGACAGTGTGTTGATAGTTGGCTTACTATGTACCGTCGCACGCTTGGCAGAAAAAAAGTACAAGAGTTGTGTGCAACGGATGACATTACAAACAACCAAAATTTATACTCTTAAATTATTACGATGAAAATCGAACCACAATACAAATGAAATGAATTGGGCTGAAGGATAACGAGCTTACTGATGTTGAAACTTTGATAAATTCGCTGGAACCACGTCCATAGAGTACGGCCAGTAGAATAAATATAAAAACACATTTAATCTCTTTCGTTTAAAGTGAATAAATAATGAATAATCTCTGTAAATGTACTGGAAAATGAGATGGCTCATAAAAATTAATGCTGCAACAAATTTGGAGCTTTTAGCGATGCTTATCAATCAAAAATAATGAAATTCGTTGGATGGCGAAAAACTTTTCGCTCAACGAGTTTAAATTCGGGGTAAAAGTTAGGATGGTCCATGAGGAAGCGAGAATAGGAAATGCGGGGAGAGGTTGAACGTCAATAATCGAAAAGTTGGGTGGATAGGTAATTTGCTCGATAGTTGGATGTTCTTGTTAAAGCTCGAAATGTCTCATAATGTTAGGAATATTGTGCTATTAATTATTGGTGTGAAAATTCGCCAAAGTAGAAAGTTAGGAATAAGCTGGGGAATAAGAGTCGGGGTTGGTGCATCGTTCGAGTCGGGGATGAGAAGAAAACAGGCAAGTACAGCTGAGAGTGTGTACTTATCTTTTATCGCAAGCAGGGTGAAAAGTCCTCGCGACATTTGATAGTCTCGATCGTTCCCTCGTCGATGCGACGGTGCATAACCATCGCTGCTAGTTTTGCGCATACACGACTTCGTATAGCTTAAGTTACATAATGACTACACTTCTATATATATATATAAATAGTAGTTACACGGGAGGGGAGCTGAAACTTCGAGGAACTTAGTTACTTGAGCAAGAGCGCCGAACCTGATCGTTCCTGTTTCATGTATGAAATGAGTGTGAAATTGTGTGTATGTGTGGGTGTGCAAGTGTCCGCCTACGTTGGCTGGAAAGCTTGATCTAGGTCGCGAGCGCTATCCCATTTTCGATATCCTGTCTGGTGTGCTACAACCACTCTGTCTTTATCGTTTCAATATTCCTGACGTTCGACAGCAACGAACTAACGCCGCTCACGAGTGAGATGGAAATCACGAAAACTTGTAAATTCACCGAATTTTTACATCGGCACGTTAAATATACATTTTTTACGAGCTTTGTGAAACTCCACGAACGTCGATCATTTACACTGCAGTTTTGCAAGAATAAAGGAAAACGTGTGATGGTGACAAAGCGGCGGAAAACCGAGGCCAACTCGACATTGCCAAAGAGTAGCCACGAAAAGATAGTTTTTTTTGTTTCTTCTTTTCACAAAGAGAAGTTGCAGCGGAAACGGGAGGTCGAATGGAAGAGAAAGCGAGTAAAAAAGTAAAAGTTGTCTAGGACATTTAGTTTTTCATCGGGTTCTGCTTGTGTCAAAGTTCGGGAAAAGAAGTCTAGCTGCACACAGCAGAAAATTATCGTCCTCACCCTCTTCGCTCCCTTCACTCCTATCCTCCAGTTGTTTGTTCCTTTTTTTTCTTTTACCACTCCTTTGGTTTTAACTGTTAGCCCTCTCACTGCTATAAGACTAAGTTTTACCGTTCTCAACACTAGCACAAACTCTTCCTTGAGATAATTAAACAAAGCTCGTTGGTCATGAATCAATTCTGCTTACATTTAGCAATTATTTTGCTCCATGAATACGTCACGAAAATTGTGTTCGTCGCTCTCAATGCGTGCCAGAAAATGTGGAAACTAGCAGCAAAGGTGGAAAAAACTGAGAGAGAGAGAGAAAGAATGGGAAAATAAATTGTTTGTGACAAAACGAGAGGAAAATTAAGGGAAAGAAATACTATTGCAAAGCTCCAACGTTTCTCGTTGTCGCCGCGCTAATTAACAAATTCTCTGAATCCTGTCCAAGGAGAAGTAAAGGGATAATTGTCTCCCCAGCAGCTCGCCCTCTATTTCTCCGTGCGTTTCCAGCGACTACATCGCCATCTCAATATCGTAGCGGGTTTGTGGGTGTGCTTGCGAATAATTAATCTTTATTACAGTGCGCGCGCGCGCGCGAGAGAGAGAGAGAGAGAAGGAGGAGAGGCGGAATGAGGCGGAGATAGAGAAACAGAGAATGGAGAGATCGAGAGAGACAGCCAGAGGTGTGGCGGTATAAAACGAATAGTAGGAGGTATAGTGGGTCATCAAGACTGAGATTGATAGTGCATCAAGGGGTAACAATCGCGAGTTCTCGCAAACCCGACACTCTGTCACTATATACAATTATATATGTATGTATATAAAACACGCGAAGCAGCTCGAGAGTTATTGATTTTTACGTTACGTTGTAATTAAACGCACCAGTCGAGCGTTTTCTCGCTACCTTTTTACATATATATTTATATACGCCATTATATATATGTCGCTTTTTTCTGTCTGTTACTTGCGCCTTTATATTCAATACGTTTCAATTTGGCTGCAGAAATGTTTTATATCCTCTTCCGTTCATCCCGTGACTGTCCCTCTTCTCCTACTTTTTTCCTTCCACATTGACGTATATTTCGGTCGACCATGATTTTCGGAGTGAAAAAAATGTTAACCTGTTCCAGTTTCTTCTGCGGAATTTTCCCGGTGCGCTTGTTTCTATATCACAAAAATAGCAAACTATGCAATCGTGTGCGGATGTGAATTTTTTTTTTAAATCTACAAGATCTCATTGAAATTATTATTTGCACCAACATTTTTTTTTATCGCGAACAATCATTTGATAATTTTCACTGTAACGTTTGTTGGACCAAGTTCTTCCAACTTTTTATTATTCTCTGAAATGTAATGTTCTTTTATTAGAGGCAGAGTAACTTATTTTAGTTTGTCAGGTAAGGGGAAAGACGAGAGGGGTGAATGTCTCGAGAGTCGGTCTCATTTTATCCCAAGAGAGGGGGAGAGGGATCGAGCAGGCTGGGAGAGAGGGCTGTTGAGAAGGAGCGTCACAAGCAGAGGCGAGAGCTGCAATAACGGCAGAGATATGAGGCAAAGCCAGAGAGACGGGAAACGAGAGACTTTGGCCCTGCTTTGGAACTCAAACCGGATTCTCGTTTCGCAGTACCGAGGAGCAAGAGGAAAAAATCGTGGAGCGAGAAAAACCCTTGGGGAAGAGAAAACGAGAGAGAGAGAGCGAGAGAGAGAGAGAGAGAGAGAAAGAGAGAGAGAGAGAGATCATGTCGGCCTCGGTAAATGGCAATCGGGGCTAGGAAATACATTTTTAAGTTCCACTTTCCATAAGTTCGCGAGCTACCCCATTACGGATAAGGCTTCGTTGACATAATCGAAAATCGATCCTTCCTCTCGCTCGCTTCTCCCTCAAATCTCTCTCTCTCTCCCTTATTTTTTCTCCCGTCTCGTCATCCTTTACGTGACGCGAAAGAAGGATTTACCCTTGAATAAGGCAATCCCCGATTACCAGAACGTGACGCAACAATTCCTCCTTCGTAACGAAAAGATAAATAGAAAGAGGAACGAGAGGAGGCCTCGTCCGCAACACCGCGCGACTCTCTCAAAGCCCCCGATGAGAGACACATTTTTATTCTCTTAATACGAAAAGACGAAGAAGGAGTTGCAAAAAAAACATGAATAAAATATATGTACGCCTCTGCGGAATCTCGTTGGAAAATTTACATTTTCGTAATTGAAAAGAAAGAAAAACCATGGGCTTGGATTGTTTTCTTTCTCTCTTTTACTTTTTCCCCCAGCTCCCTGCTTAATAAAATTACAACAGTTGACGCTTTTCAAAATATTCTATTCCCTGGTTCAACGTTTATTTTCTACGAGCGTCCAACAATTAAACAAAAGTTTGAATGAAGAAATAAATGAATTTCCACTCAAGCCACGTTGGACGAATTCTTCGAAAATATAAAAGAAAATATTGCTTTGGGATACACTCGGTCCAGGAAGGAAAATGATGAAAATTCGAATTTTTATAGCAAGTGCTCTTTTATTCAATAATTCTCTTGAATATTATCGATACACGTAAAATGATTTTTTTTTTTCGTTAGGTATGAAAAGGTGAATACCAGCGAGGATAAAGGAACGAATGGATAAGAGAGATCAAGAGAGATCAAGGAAGGAATAAGAAGGTTTTCCTTTGGCCTTCTCTTTCCGTGTCTTATTTTGTGTGTTATTATTATTTTCTCGTTTTTTTTCAAAGCACTTCGTATCGTGAATGAGGTTTGTGTATCCTGGCCATTTTCCTCCAAGCCCGAGTTTGCTCCATTGCTCTTTATTCGCCTTCCACAAACGATTCCCAAACTCGTTTATTGTTCACACTCGCTTATCGCTGACTCGAAGGTTTTTCGGATATAAAGACATCTATATATATGTGTGCATGTCCATGTGTATGGGCTCTCATATTCACGATATCGCAGCCGGCCTTCCTCTGCTCTCAAAATCCTTCTCTTTGTCCGATTATAGCCATTTTCCCATGTACACGTATGCCCTCTATTATATTATGAGTCCTTCCATATCGAATGGACCGTTTTTCTTGAGATGATCGAAAAATTTAAAATTCGATTGGAATTTCTGGTTTTCACTTGAAAAAAAAAACAAAAAAACGGGCGTACGGTTAACGAGCAATTTAATTTTTTTTCCGATGATATTTTCGTCAAAGGCCGACGGAATATAACAAATTTATTGCTCGAAGACGAAAATTATTCATCATTCAACAAAGAGTCACTTATTCGGTAAGCAATGTAAGTTTTTGTTTGCTAGAATGTTCATTACGTATGAATTTGTACAAACATGGAAACTTGCAAATGTATATATATATATATATATATAGACCGGAGGGTAAACATGTTGACCGTGTATATTGTGGCGACGTGTGTGTGCGTGTGGATGAATGCGCTTTCTGTATAATGCCATCGGGTCGTTGACTTGATCCTCCCGAAGTCTTTTCCGACTCCCGAGAGAACGGAATTCTGAACGAGCATGCACGGGCTTACGGTAACTCGAGCTCTATTGTCTCTCGATTTTCTCTCTTCTTCTTCTTTCTCTCCATGTATATCCTCTCTTCCGGTCTCTCTTCGTATTTGTCTTTCCGTCATCCTCCCCACTTTCCTCTTTGGTAGTCATTTCTCCGGAATATCTCAATCCTTTTCGCACTTCAATCCTAACCGGATAATTTTCTCACCTTTCTTCGATTCTTTGCAACGTTTGCTTTTTCTTTCGAGCTCGGATACTCCTCGGGTTACTTATTATCACTTCTTCGCCTTGGCCATCGACGTACCTTTATTTTTTCCAGCCGCTCTTTCCTTCCACTAGTGATGGCCCAACAAAGACAGCCGGAAGTTATTCTTTACCTCAATTTAACCTCCTGCTCCTCCTCTTCCTTCACTTCCTTCGATCCAATAGCTGACAAACACCTCAAGGCCCTTCGGGCGAGAATCTCGCAGAGATAACGTTAAATTTCATCAACACGAATCAAGGGCTGTCTGGTCCGTTTTCACGCCAGGCCAATATGGCGTTCATGTCCTTGATGTCTCGCGTACTCCATGGCTCTAGTGGATCACTCGTCGGCGAAGCATTTCCCTCCTCCTCCTCCTCCTCATCATCCTCTTCCCCAGCCGTCGGTTTCTTATCACTCTTTCTTCTGCCTGTTCGCCCGTCACCGGAACCATCCCGCTTCTTACGTTCCGTCAAATCGTTCGACTCCTTCGGCGATACCCTGTCCAAAATAAGACAACCCTCATAATACTCGACCCTCTGGCAGATCCAACTCAAAGGCCTGAACAAAAACAATGTAAATAGCATCACGGAGATAAGCATTTTTATCGGGCATACAGTCACGAATAATTTATGATCCAGGACACTCCTGCAGCGACCTCAAACGAAACTTGTCAATCCAAAATGTCATTTTGTTTTATTTATGTCGTCCTTTTTCATTGCGAATTGAGGTGCGTTCAATTTGTGGAGTATGCATTTTTTTCCTGCTATAGAAACCGATGAATAATTACGGAGAGAGTAAGCCAGACTCGAGCAAATATATATTCCATGGGATTCTAAAGATATCGGTAGATATTATTGCAACTCTGTAGGGCATTTGATGAATGAATGAAATTTTTAGTTGGCATTTCTGTGTTTTGTTTTGTTTTGTTTTTTATTCTCTTTGGTAAAACTTTACCCAAATTATCTACATTCATCCCGGTTGATGGAAATATTTATTGATTATGTGCCACGTGACAGGCTGATCGCAGCTTTTCACGTGCTTCGACAAGTGACTTTCTATCATTTTCTCTCTCGACCCCGAACCGTTGTTATTATCAATTTGACGTTTAATCTGAGAATTCATTGTTGTTTCGAAAGCAGTTTTCGAAGGTGTTTTTGGGGACGTTTTAAACTTTGTCGATGACATTTTGTGAAATTTCGGCAATACCCTGATTGTTCGGTGAAAAACTCTCAGAGATTTTCGGCAAGGCAATTCTAAAGTTTCATCTTATGGTTGGAGAGAAAAAAATCGGACGTTCTATGCTTCTGAGGCAAAAACCAAACGAGACTCTGGCTCCCCAGTAACTATATGGAGAGCAGCGTGCGCACATATTTGTAATTATAGACAATGGCAATCGAAAGCAAACCGAACGAATATTTTCGGGCGTTCCAATTGTACCTCAAATGAAATTTTTGTTTCTTTTTCTGACCGGAAATAATGGTTCCGTTGATTGAAAATTCCGGGAATGATTTCGGACATTTTACGATTAACCGGAATTTAATTGAACATTGAATCGTGTTGACACGATACTCCAGAAGTTTTCGAATTCCATTATTGAGTTTATAATATTGAAGAGAAAAATGTAATAATGAATAGGGACAGGTTTAGTGGAAATTTAATAAATATCGTTGAACTAAAAGGAATTTGGTCAAAATTGGCTGCCTCGATATTGCAAAAACAGTTTTTTGCAAAATAAAAAGTGCAATGTGTACGTACGAGGGGGATAAGGAAGAGGAAAAGGGTGAAGTGTATTGCCGATAAGAGTTTGACCAAGAGTAGAGAGAAAGGGAAGAGCTCGACCTTTTTATCCGAGATAGTTTTTCCTCTTCTTTGCCTCTTTCTCCATCTCCCACAGAATTGCACGCTTTTTTTTCTTCTTGTGATTTTTTTTTCCGCGTTAAGCTAAAAATATACGATCGCACAGCGACGGGCAAGTACACGGAATCGTCGCGGTTTTTTCGCTTCGCGTAATATTCCGGTCCCTGGTGTCGACGGCCGGTATACTCTTTGTAAATATATATTCGTATGGGCTTTTTCATGCGAGCGAGAAACATCCTCAAAATGCACCGAGAACGAAAAAAAAATGGATTTTTGAATAATTATAAATTTAATCGAAATTTGGTTGACATTTGCAAAGGGAAATGTGCGAAATGATTGTAATTAAAAAAAATAAACACAAGAGTAAAAATTGTGGGGTTTTTTCGAGATAAGGTCGAACGGAGGAACGACGCGAGGGTATTTGGGAGCTCGGTGGAAAGTGTGTACTAGAGAAAGAAATGACCGGGCGTTATTGTCGTCGCCTGTGGAAAACTGCCCCTCGAGAGACGGCGAAACACGGATTTTTACCTGTTTTTCGCAGTTTTAGGTCGCCGTTTGGGATGTTTATTGATCCTCTCGTTGCGTCCATTTTCTCGACTGACGGCTACGTTCGTTGCTGAATCGCTTTTCGTCCTTGATTCCTCTTTCGAATCTTTGTCCAAAATCGTCGAGGATTTTTCTGCGGGATTCGCCGTTTTCACGTCACATCCGGTAGTCGTCGATGGACGATTTGGATTATTCTCTATTTCCTCGCTCGACGTCGACGTCGTTGACGTCGTTTCGTTCTCTGTTCTACCCGTCCTCTTACTCGACTCACTCGATTTTTTCTTACTTATCGATAACGAGAGCCTCGTACTCGCCGAACGAATTCTTCGGAGTCTCGATTCGGTTCCCAGAAGACCGTCATCTTAATGGACGAAAAACCAAATTTATTTTTATCATCCGTTATGCACTCATTAGAAGGAGACGTAATTATTATTCGGAATTTTCAGAGAAATTTTCGAAAAATATGAATGTAGAGGGACAAAAATGCAGGTCAATGGATTATCTTTGTACGAGAGAAATACGTGATTGTCATTGTTACGATAATTGGATCTATTCTTTGCCGCGAGCAAGCAGCGAACTTCGGGAAAAACCAAAATTGGAAAATGATTATTATTTATTATTATAAAATAAGAAGAAAAGATGTACAAGGTCAACTTACTGGCACAAAGTTCGGTGTCGCTGAACTCGACGAAATATTTTTTGTCCTTTTTGAGTGGGGTAATTAGCGGATTAAGGGAGGGAAGCATAGCGTCGGGTATGACCGCACCGAGGCCAGTTAATTTCTCGAGAATGTGGGAATCGTGGAGCGTCATGTCTGCGGCAATAGCTGAGGTTTTCGGGGTGGTTACCGCTTCGTAGGATATTCTAGCTGCTTCGGCAGCCATTTTAAGGAGGGTCGCCTGTTGGGAACTCGGGCTTTCAGATGCGATTACGAGATCCAATAAAGGATCCGGATTCTCGATCTCGGTTTGCCTCTTGCTCGACGATCCTGTTTCCTCGATGGACGATGCTACCTGATTCGGCTCAACTTGACCGTTTATTCTTTTACAGCCAACGTTTTCAATGTCGCTTTTCTTCCGCATCTGCTGCTGCTGCTGCTGCTGCTGCCGTAGCTGCTGGTCCTTTTCGCTGATGGGATTCCCTGCTGTAACGGATGCTCGAGTTTCTCCGACTCTTCCGTATTCTATGTATAAATATTTATATATCTATCTATATGTACAGGGTGTCTGACCATCATCAAACTCTCAAAGTCGAGTTCAACATCGAATGCTGACCAAGCAAACTTTCATATCGTTTTATTGTTCCGAACTCTTGCCGATCAATCATTAATGACTCAGTTTCTCACAGCAGTTTTCAACTTTAACTTCACGTTGTAACGGAAGCACGGACAGACGAATCACAAGGATATACAATTAATTTTCATGAGCATAGAATTTTCTACGGAAAAGTTACTGGCTGGAATTAAATTCGGCGGAAACGTCTTAATCCTGTCAGAAATGAACGAATTTTTATGGCGAGCGCAAAACTTGATGAGGCAAACGTCGGCGAGACTCGATTCTAAATTCATCATTGTCGAACCTGCTGAGACACCCTGTACATTGACCTGTGTGCAGTTTTATTCTTGACTCTCAGTTCTCTATAGCGTAAATATAGACATAACTCTGTCCATTTCATTTTATCTATTCCGGATCACATAAGAATTGAAATACGAGCTTGAGAAACTAAAAAAAGTACATAAATCACAGTGTTGTAGAAAAAAAAAGAGACTGATTGTTATCCGATGTACTTGAGACGAATCAGCGATAAATTTGAAATACCTTGTTCAAGAGAGGTCGTAGATTTAGTAACTGCAATGAAGGTGTGCAATTGATGCACATATTGGAATTACGAAATTATGAAAAAATTTATAGATAGAAAAAAGGAGGATGAAAAAAAAATAGTAAAAAAAAAAAAGCAGCGCTGAGAATGGAGGGAAATCAATCGTGCGTAAGAAACGTTTGTGACGATTGTATGGGCGTGTATAGAGTGACGATTTATTTGGTTCGGTATCAAGATTCAGTCTCGGTACTTACCGGTGGTTTTGTCCACTTGGCATCTCGTCATTTCGTCCTGCGTCAATCGGGATACGTTGGCTCGAGCCAAGTCGTGATTTTCCGTCGGAGTCGTTTGTAAGCAGGTCGAGGAAGATTTCGATGCTGGCGGTTGGACGAGGATGGTGAGGGTGGAGTCTGGGGCGGAGGTTGAAGGCACTTTGGTTTGGTGATATTGGTGCTGCTGTGACTTTGCTGCTTTGGCGGCAGAGTCCGTAGTTGGTATTCTCTCGGTAACCGTGGTCAGGTCGATGTCGTGGGCAAAGACCATGACGTCTAGAGCCGCGGTCAGGGCGTCACCAAAACCTCCGGCAACTCCGCTCGTCGCTCCCATTTCCAGTTCACCGATGTTCGGACTGTTCACCAAGTGTAATGAAAAGTAAAAAGTAACAGAAATCATTATCTTCAGTTGTCTATCAAATGCATTCACGAAAACATCAATATTTAACAAGTTTTTCTCTATATTCGATTGATATTCAAAGCCAAAAGATTTTTTTCTAATCTTCTTATAAATGGGTTTTTTTTTACTGCGGCGGATGATCAAGATATGAAAATTATGAATGAAAAATTGATAAATCGTACCTGGCCCTTACGGGGGTAGAAAATGAGGCACGACCCCACATTATACATCGCAATTCTTCACCAGTCATTCCGCGTTTTCTCAGCTCATTTATCGTGACCTTACCCACGCGCTGGAAATACGTACACGAGGTAACAAACAAAAAACGAATTAATAAGTAATTCTCTTCGTTTTTGTTGTTTTTTGCCTTTCATTGTCGGGCACAGGACTGGTGGAAATATTTGAATCACCAGCCACAAGCTCGTGTTGCACCAGCCGCCTCGACGCGACCTTTTTTCTCAATTTGTCATTCACAACAAAAATAATTGTCAAAAGCTTCGAAATAATCGTGTTTGTCCCGAAAGAATAAACTCAGAGAGCTTTGGCTCGAAAAGTCATGTGTTCTATAGAGGTACTTTGTCATCATCGATAATTGTTGTCCTCGGAGTTAATAGTATATAATCTAAAATGTTTCGCAAGTCAGAATGATGATAATTGTTCGGTCGATAAAACTTTGTGTTTACACGGTAAATTGATACAATTAATGAAGCTTTGCAATAGTAATGAAACTTTTGAGTGATTAATTGAGGCCCGTTTGAAAATTACGTTTCGATCAAGCTATCAGAATTGCAATTAGCTTATGACATTTGGGTTTAATTACGACACTCGTAAAACGCTTGTGTAAAATTCATTAAAACCGTTCCGGTAGCATTTACGCGTTGAATATTGATTAGAGAATTAGGATCACGCTGTGATCGAGGAGGGTATGATTTTCGGTGTTTAGGAGCTAGTCACAATTAATTACGGAGGCATCGTCGTTGTTGCGTTCCGCAATGAAAAATGGGCTGGACAGCTCATTAGACATTTCGAATGATTGACAATGAAAGTTTGAAATTTTCTTCGAAATTCACCTTCCAATTAGCAACCGCTCCTTTCCGTTGTCTGGCTCGGGTCTTTGATTTACTCTTGATTACCATAACACCGCGTTGTTCCGAGGCTGGGTTATTTGGATCATCGCCCGGACCGAGTTTTATGCTGTATTCTTGAAGATAATTGTGTGCGTCTTTCTGAGAGACTGCTCGTTCAAGAGAAACTACGATTTTTGCCCACTGAAAACAGACAATGAAGCAATTTCAAAAAAGGGGCTGAAGGAGGCCTCAATATTCTTATTTTTCATTCAGTTTGATTGAAAAATTGTTGCACCTGTTTCATCCATTCCTTTTCGCTCTGTTCGATAACATGAGCATAAGTGTTTCCCATCATAGCGATAAGCATGTTGAGCAACAAGATTGGCACGAGTACCATAAAAATGGCAAACACAGTTTTGCTGAGATTCGGATAGGTCGTGTAGCTCAAATCCGAGTACTTGTCGTTGCAATCATTTCCCCAGTTGATAATTGTTTGAAATTGTAGTCGTGAAGTGTTTCCGTTGAGAGATTCAAGGTAATCGAGCATGAAAGGAAAATAAAGAATAAAATAAACGATGAGTTTAAACACACAAGGGGAATGAAGCGTTAATTGCAACGTTCTTTCATCTCGAACAAAGTGCGGGTCTGAGGAATGAGATACCTCTATGGAGGTTGAAGCGAACGAGAGAGAATATTGGTAGTTCGATTATTCGTGGTGAAAGCTCGTCGAATGAATGACAAAATTCGTGCGTCAAGCAAGTCTGAAAAATTGTGTGACATATATCGTGGGCCCTGCACATGCAACGAAAATATCAGGGATCTCTATTTTTTTTAGCATTAGAGCTCCCTGTACGTGCTACGACCCCAATATTAATTCTTGTGAGCAATCGAAAACTTTATATCCACAAATAAGTTCAATGGAAAACGAAAATAATTGCAGTTAATAATAAAAACAATAATAATAATAACAACGATGATAAATTTTATCGCACACGCGTTGAATATTGCTTTCAGTGACTAGAATAACAATAATGCGTAGTCACAATTTTCTGAATATAAAAAGAAACATTTGTCGAACTTTCGTTTGGGGGATAAAAAAGATTGGAATAATTTCTGAATGATTTGATGAGAGAAGTACGATGATAATAAAAATGAAGAAAAAAAAGGTGGGCATAATGAAGAGAAGTGATGGGAGGACGTCGTCTCGTTTGGCGAAGTATAACTCATCATCATATATATACGAGAAGAATGAAGGGAGAAATTTGAGCAATTTCGTTTTTCTCTCTCGGCGTTGTCCCTCGCCTTTCTTCATATATATCGTTGAGAAACTCGCACGGCATTTATTTCCTTCCCATAGCAAGTTTTTCCGGCATTCTTATTTTTCCCCAGAGCCACGTATAAAAGTGAGGGAGAGAGAAATATATAAAGGTGGAAAAAAGAAGAACGTAGAGATCGCGAGAGGGAGGAAAGGAGGAGGGATAGGAAAAGATCGGAGGCTTATGCTGTTGGCGTGCGTCCGCGGTTAAACGGATCGCGCGAACACGCGCCACCACGGGCGAATTCCTCCTCCTCCTGCACCAAGGGGGTTGTAGTAAATATAGGAAAGACGGGTAGAAGGGTGGTTTGAGAGGGGGGCAAGGGGATGGAAAAGCAGGGTTGCCTCCGCAATATATTGACCGGACGACGGGCGATATTTCATGGCTCGCGTTGTCGACTATGACCGGTACCACGTAGGAGCTCGAGTTATACCCCATTCCCCATATCTTCTCTCCCATCCTTGCGAAAAGATCCAGCACGAGGTTGTTATGGAGGGGGCTGGAGCCTCTCGACTGGAACTGGAGTTTGGGTCGACTAATAAAAAAGAAAAAAAAAACGAAAGGAAAGGAAAAAAAAATCCTCCTTTCCCACTCGATTCGTAGGGAAGCAAAGCGAGAGCTATAGAGAGTACGAAAAGGAAAAAGTGAATGGGGAAAGGGGTGGTTGAACCGAGAGGTGTACGAGAAATATAGGGGTTGAAAATAGAAGCTAGGAAAGCGGTGGCAAGCGGCCCCTAACAAGAGTAACCCTTTCCCTTTTCCGCGTGACGTTCATGCACTCTATCCGGCTCAATTAATGTTCTCTCCTGGCTATGAGAAACACTAGAGCTTCGTGGCCTCTTCCTTCTCTTTTGCACCTTCGTCTTCTCTTTCACTCTGCGCGAATCCCAGAGACCAGCTATGCAGGCGTGATAAACAGAGTCTCGCAATAACCTTCCGTCCTATATATATAACTCGATGCTTTATCATCCAAAAATAATTAACCCGCGTATCAATTCCCTTCTTTATGTGGCCATTTTTTTTTTTCTCGTTTTTTTTTTCTTCATCGAGAAGCAACCCTGATGCTTATTTTCCAAGACAAATGCGACGTCCATAAATGGTCGAGCGCTATATTTAATCCTGCATAATTTCATGAACGTGATCCAATAGAAAAGAGTAATACGCACTGAAAATCACGTGCAACTCGAAACGAGTCCCGATAAATCCGGGAGGAAACTACAAGTGCGAATAAATAATAAATAAAGTAATGCAATCATATCTCACGCTATAATCGCCGAGCGTGATCTGAAAGAGGGCCATCCAGGTCGAGTGATAAGAGCTATAAAGTGACGATTTGACACCGGGAAAGCCTTTGTAAAGGAAGTAGAAGGATTGTGAGAAACCGAAGAGTACGACCATGTATATGATGCCAAAGGTCAGCATGTCACCGGTTATCATACTGTAGACCATCGTGACGAACGGCCCGGTCAGTCGTACCGCTCTGTGAACGAGATAAAGCCGAACACGTTTCGAACAGTCATTATAATGCCACGTAGTTATAATCGTAGTACACATAGCTATATAATGTACATACACATAAACAGAGACATACGCATCGATATATAAATATACGTAGATTTAGAGCTCTCGTCATTATCTATCGAAGCGACAAACTGGCTGATCTCGCTTCATCTCTCTCTCTCTCTCTCTCTCCTTCTCTCTCTCTGCCGGACTCTCTTTATCGCGGACCCTCTACCACGATCATTTATTTGTACTACCGATTCATAGCTTACGTAGATAAGTCGAAAGCTGGCGAACAAAAGGACCGGATTGGTATTGATCCGAGTGTTAAATCGAGTTGTTTAGGGCTTCTCGTTTACCAATAGTTCCAAATCGATGTAAAATGGCTCTAAACGCCAGAGCTGAGGCAGAGCCAGGGCATAGCAATTTTGATTGGGAGTGCGACAGAGTCAATTGTTGTACCGATACTGCATGCGTTCGAACGTAACGTGTATGTGGATGGATTTGAAATAGGGAGGAGATTGCCAGACGTAGAGTGTGAGAGAGATTTGGGACATTGGTATTGCGTGTATATTATCGATCTCCTCGGTAATCAAAGTACTTCCTAATCTCACTGGAAGGTATCGCGTAACGATCCCACACGCAAATGCTATACGCGTTGAGAATTCACGGCATAAACACGACTCATGCTTGTGCCATTTGTATACTGCCCATTGTCATCCCTTTCCCTCTCTCTCTCTCTCTCTCTCTCTCTCTCTCTCTCTCCCTCTTTGTTCCTCTTGATCTTCGTTTCTCGAAATTTCAAATTGGTGAGTGCACGTTTCAGAGACCGACAGCCAGTCTAGAATTGCTACGATCCCATAGCACAACCGATCCGTTCATTATTATTGCTCAAATGCATTTTCTATTTCAAATATAATTCTCTATTTGTACTGAGAGAAGTTCGTGGGATTCGAGCCCAATTTTTTTCCGATACGCCAAACGATCTCGTTTTGCTTATTTCCAACATTTATTCATCGATTCTATTCACGGAAAAAGATAGAATCCCTTGATTCCTTGAATTGAAGCACATACTCTCTTTTGAATAAATTATAATCCGTAACATATATTGGTCCATCATCATGACGAGGGAAAAATAAGCCGAGGAGAATTCACTAATTTTAATTGCTAAACTTAACGTTTCTCCGAATGTAGATAAAATATTTGTTTTGCAGGATTCGAACTTGCCACGACTCAATGGAACGTTTCATCGACTTCGACTTCATCTATATTCACGATATTCATCGTATCTCTATTCGTCCATGTTTGCCCTGATATAGCAACGAATCAATGATTTAATTGGATGGACCAAAACGGTCAGTTCTCTCTCTCTCTCGCTCTCCCTCTCTCTCTCTCTCTCTCTCTCTCTCTCTCTCTCTCTCTCTCTTTCTGTGGAAAGTGTGAGAACGTAAACACCATCTGCTGTGAATTAATTAATGATGAGACTTGGCCAATGAAATAATTTGAAATAAATGGGGAAGCGATAATTTGATAAAGGGAAAGATCAAGGGAGCTTGTTAAAAGCGAGTGATG
Source organism: Campopleginae sp. 14b (assembly GCA_030522525.1). Lineage (NCBI taxonomy): Eukaryota > Metazoa > Arthropoda > Insecta > Hymenoptera > Ichneumonidae > Campopleginae sp. 14b. The sequence goes on from JAPYYS010001229.1 coordinate 58,520, forward strand.
AGTAAATTCACTTTCTTGTCGTATCTAGGTGGCAAAGCAAGCACCGTTTGTTCGCCGTTTTAGCTTCCACCAAATTTTGTACGAGTGGCTTCAACAAACATGTGTGTGGGTAAATGTCTACGGCTAAAGACAGGCGCAAGACCACATACGTGTACAGGAGAAAAGTGCAAGTGTATGTGCTTGGTTGGCTGCGATGGTCACTAAGTTTGTTTCGTCGTGAGCCTCTCATTCTATTTCCCCTTGTCCTGCAACGTCGCCCACCAGACCCTAAAACTCAACTCAATCACGACAACGAAGTTAGAGAGTTGGAAAATTTGTATGTCCTGTCTAACTCTCGTGCCTGTGGTTGGCTTCTTTTTTTCTCCTTCCTCTCTCCGATCGCTGCCTTTCCCTCTCTCTATTCCATCTTGTTGCTTTTTTCTTTCCTCACAGATTTTTTACGTTGCAAAAACCAGGAGAAAACGAGCTGCGTGGACGATCGAATGATTTTAAGGCTCGGAAACACAGGGGCCTGGAGAGGGAGGAAAAACGAGTAAGGAAGTGGAGGGACGCGAAGAGAGAAGGGGGTGAGTTGGAGTTTTGGTTAGCCCAGGGGTTGCACCCGGTCGGAATAAACGGTCGTTCGTATGTTGGTCACGTGGACGATGTATATCGTGGGACTCGCGGACGAAGCACACCGTTCGCGGCCCTTTTCTTCAACCCTCCATATTCCAGCCCCCGCCTAACTCACCCTTCATATACGTATATATAAAAATTATCCATATACATGTATATATGTAAAGATTTGAGCCCCGGAGCTCCACCCTACAGTTTATATACATATCTAATATATGAGAGGGCTCCTTAATTAGGGTGTTCTCGAATTCCAACTCACGCGCCCCTAGCTACGATTTTAAATAAACGAAAAGAAATGTGTGCCAAATGATATATCTCAATGTCAACGACTACAGGTGTCGTGGAGTTTAGCTATTTCCTTATTTAATTGACGAGATTTTTTGGGGCTGCCTTCCCGTTGCACTTCATCAATTTTACAGGTATTTTCGTCTTTTTATTCTTAATACTGACTTCTGTTGATTATTTAATTACTGTAGTCGAACCAGCACGATGATAGGCTTGCTCACACTTCCATAATTTATTATTTATATTTGCAAATCGTTGCATACAAAGACGTCGCATAGAAAATATCTTTTTCACCATCGTCGCGTTTGGAGTAATTTATTGTCTTGGAATTTTTTCTAATTTATCCATTTCCTTCGGTTTTATTTTCTTGCTCACCTCCTGAAACCGCCTCTTTGATATTCCCCGCAAAACGGTAACATTTGCCAAGCTCATACCGAAAGATAATGACGGATTAACCCTGATGCTCGCAAACTATCCTCGTTAACACTAATCCCATGCTCTGACGCATTTGTCTCTCCTATTTCCTCGTTTGAATCTCATCGGGCTTGTTTTTTTCTTTGGAGCCCTTTTTGGAGCCCTTCTCTGAGATTAAAGCTGCACTCACTAGGATTGCATGCTGAAAGCTCAGATCGAATCGTACTCAGGTTCACAAGTTTCGACTCGATTCCAGTATAGCTCCTTGCTTTCGTTCGATGATCTTGAATGGGAGACCATCGTACGATACTTCGGAGAGTCATTAAAAGAGAGTGCCCAAATGGGACGTCATTGCGCGAGCAAACCTTATGAGAGAAAGAAAAATAGGGAGGAGACAGAAAGTAAAGTGTGCAGTAAAAGGAGACGCGAGACTGGGGCAGCCCCATAACTTTCCTGGCAAAGCATATATTAGTAAGTATATGAGAAGAAACGGGAGAGAGAGAGAGAGAGAGAGA
>JAPYYS010001230.1:0-24368 GCA_030522525.1 Campopleginae sp. 14b
ATTCATTCATTCATTCATTCATTCATTCATTCATTCATTCATTCATTCATTCATTTATTTATTTATTTATTTATTTATTTATTTATTTATTCATTTATTTATTTATTTATAATATAAATAAATATATATGTATATAAATAAATATATATTTATATATATAAAAAAGTAAAAACTCGGCGCTCGAGTCTCTAAATATTTCGAAAATTACGAAAAAAAAAACGATTTTTTTTTTTTAATTAAGAAAATTAATCAAAAAATTAGTGCCGAGCCCTGAGAATAAAAGGAGTGGCCGCACAAAAGGGAGAGAAGGGAAAGAGATAACGAAAATTGTTATATCGAGAATGGGCTATCGATCTTTTCCTCATCGGGGTTGCAAGCTGCACTCTCTCAGAGTTGTCGTTTTTTTTCCCCGTTGCCTCTTGCTCTCGATTGCATACATAGCATCCATAATGCTTCATAGCGATCGCTATAGAATTTGCAGCCGCCGATGCGACCGACGTCGCGCGGTCCGTATCGAGTAGCAGATTCGTGTCGTCTATGAATAGATATCCTATTTCGAATCTTGCCCAACACATCCAATGAGAAATAGACTTACCGCAGGCAAAGAAATGGAAAGACGAAGCAGCAGGATATATATTTACCTCCTGCTGACCAACCCTCGGAACCCCCTTTTATTCTCAATACCCGATGCATTTAATGTCAAAAGTATTTGCGGCTATTCCAAGTTTGTCGATTTACTTTTTTTCATCACGAGTCGGACGTACTCGGCATGAGATCGGAATGGATATCGTGAGTGAATTCTTTCCGGAATGTAGAGAAAAAAGTTTCGGTCTTTGGAGACCCCAAAACAAAACAGACACCATCTTGGCTGCTCGAAATTTTTTTAATTTTTATCAAATTATTTCATTTTCGTTCTCATGCATCAGTTTCGCAATTAGCAGAAAAAGAGACATTAATTACGGACGCGAGGAAGTTCTCATATGAGAGACACTAAAGTTCGCGACGTTGAGGTCCAACGAAAAAAAAACGTTTTTTTATTAATTATTTGGTTAATTAAAAAATCCATAACAATTTCGTCTTTCGAGCCTAAAAAAAAATCGTTTTATTGTCCTTGTCGATTAGGAACAACAATTCACTCCATTGTCTCTCAAATGTAATGAGACAACGAAATGGAAAATATCGAAAAAACGAGAAAGGAAGAAGATCGAACGAGCTCAAAGTTAAAAAAAAGAAAGCAAGAGGAATGGTAAGGAATCCTGAGGGAAATCGAATGGTAGCCAAGTACAAGAATACTCGTATTTGTCTACATGTTTGTACGGTGGGCTCGTGAAGCTCCTCCACCGAGGACGTGCATTTTTAATGCTCCAGACAAAAAAATCCAACGAACAAGACGAGAGATGCACTTAAAGGGTGAATGATTGAACATATGGAGCTCGTACTCGGCAAAGAAATATTCTCAAGTTCTATTTTCAAATATTTTTCAATTTTACTCTGAGGAAAAAATGTATTTATATGTCACGATATATTTATCATGAGTTTCGATGAAACTCTACGAGCAATAGTAACGAGCAGAGGCAACGCGATTTTTATCCCTCGATACTTTTAAACCAGAAACGCGCATTATTCCGAGAAACGTATCAATGTTTTTTTTCCACGTTCTGCTCGTCCGCGTGTCACGTGTCACTGAAGAACTGAGGCCAATTGTTTTGCTGTCATTCGGTACGAAAATTCGAAATTTTGAAAAAAAATTGATTACATTCGATTCAGGATTTTGGGAAAAACTTTTTCTAGGGTTCAATGTCCCGAACGATGGTTCTTTGTCCTTCGCGATTTTTCTCACACTCTCTATCTCACGTGTGTCCGATTTTTTTCCCCCCATGCAAATGTACGAAAACGTTGAAAACGTTTCGTAAAAAATTCTCAGACTCCGGCACACGAATTCATAATTTTTCTGTATTTTTCGAAGCAAAAACGTTGCGTCTACGATTTTTGAAAATAATCGAAAGATTATACATCAGAGAAATTGAAAAACAAGGGGATTGCGTTGACAGTAAAGAAACAAAGGAAATATATCGTCACTGGAAGTGAAAAAGCTTGAGTGTAATGTTTAAGGCAATATAATCGTTGTCCATTGTTCCAAAGACCCGGAAAGAACACTTTGCTTATTATTAAAAGCTTGGAGACGCGAAGGGGAGAAAAAAAAAGTGAAACTTCAGAATGATCACCTTGGGAGTTAGCTGTCATGGTTCTTAACGATTAAACGCTATGGATCAGTCGCTACGAGCTATTCATCCACGAGTACGAAAGAAATTGCCACGATTTTTGAAGGTCATTTTTATTGTCGTTCTATAGACCTAAAAAAATGAAATTTTTTTCAATTTTTAGTATCCAGCGTCGTCGTAATATAATTTATAATTATTTTAATTCATAATTATTCTAATCTATAATTCAAAGAATTATCGACAATAATTATAAAAACATCGCGACATGCGAAGGAGATAGAAAATCGAATCGATCGATCGAACTTGAAAAGAGAAAAATAGGGAGATGGTCCGTAAAGAGTCGATTCATCGACGAGAATCGAAAAAAACTGTGAAAATACAAATTCGATTTGTAAAGCCGATCGTCCTTGGACTAAACACACGTAGGATGGAACATTTATCCGCAAATGACAGCTTGGACTGTCATTCTTTCAAAACACGACTCTTGTTTTGAGTTATTTAGTCGTTGACCGTTGATATCGGAGTTTTCACAACAAAGCGAACGAGTGAGTCGAAATCCGGAGATTGGTGAAGGTTGCAATTTGGCTCGATGTACAAGGGACAAATTCGATGAAATAGAGAAAGTGACAAGGTCGAGAAATGGGCGAAACAAACAATCACGACGATGATGTATTTGGAAAAATTTGACGAGAAATATAATTGAGTGAAAAATGGAGAAAAAGTTGATTTACTTGATAAAAGTCGAGTCCGCAGCGGGACTGGACGGTCTGGATGAGGAGCTCGCAGTGGAGGCCGTATTCGTTTCCTCCACGTCCATCATCGTACATGCCTGAGATTTGAGTTATTCCGATACGTGCAAATGTGTATTTATAACTTCAGCATCAATATTTTTATTCAATTAAACATTTTATTAGTTTTTATTTGTCGATTTAAAATAAGTATTTGAATGGAGAGTCTATAAACAAGACTGATATGTTTTTAGGCGAGACTGAGCGATAGTTTTTTCGTCTTTCAAACATTAACCTCTCGAGGGAGAATGTTTAATCGTGAATCATCAATTAAAACTGTATCGTCGAGTTATTATTAAGAAAGGATGAAACGAAGAAAAACACGTCAAAGGAAGTCTGTACTCGTGTGACGAGAATTTGTGCGGAATCGAAGACACCACAGCGCTCGCTTTGACTCGACGAAAATGACAATAGCTTCGAAATCGAGAGACTGAACACTGGTCGTATCAGTAAACAACGCGCAACGGATCTTATTACGAAAACAAAAATAATGGGTTTACTTGTGTGACTATGGCTTTTATTATTATTTCGCGGCTTTAGAAATTTCGGCTATATTTTTATTATTACACGAAAAACGACAACGGGGGTTGATTTACGGGCGAGAGGGGGATTTCTTAAATCTCACGCCCGTCCGCGTGCGCGGGCTTACGGGAAACAACTGACAAACGACGTTTTTCCCCACAGGCTCGAGCACACCCCCCGCCCTTTTCGCGGTCCTCATCCCTCTTCCTCCCTCTCTCGGGCTTCGGAAACACCCCACAAGCAAAAGCTCCGCAATACACCTGCCAGCTCGACGCAAGCGCCACTGAATTCTTTCCTTCGTTCACTCGCTGCCACTTGCCAAGGACTCCCGAGCTAGTCTCTCATGCATATTTACTTTACTCTCCCCGAGCCAAACCATTTTCTAATTCATTTGTCAGCGAATACGCGCCTCGTTCGGCCGACTGTCCCCAATTTCATGTTGTCCTGATTTTTCTAACCTCAAAAACGAGCTATTCATTTTTTTCGATGTTTTTCCCATTCGGTTCGCACAATATTTTCAATTCTCTGATCATTTGTAAGAAAAAAAATGGCAGGATCACCAAAAAATCTGCGACTGACGGTTTTAATCCAGAAAAATTGTCAGAAAACTTTAAAAAATTGTTTTTTCTATTTTTAAATGGAAAAAGATTGAAAACTGTCGAAAAAATATTAAAAAAAAAAAAAAAAAAAAAAAAGAAAACAAAAAGAAAAAAAAAAAAAAAAAAAAAAAAAAAAAAAAAAAAAAAAAAAAAAAAAAAAAACGTCGGCTTTTGGAAAACGGGATTTTCTTGGATTTCGGACTGATCGCTCGTCGAGTAAATAATTCCTGAAAATAATCGGATAGGTGATTGAAAATAAAAGCGTATTTTTGTTTTCCTTAAAATGTATTTGGTCGAGATATTTCCTAAACATCCGAAACGGTACGCTCGCGCGAGGAATGATACTCGCGAGCGAAAGTTTCACCCACGAGAAGTGGAAACACGAGTGACGCTTCCGCGTAGATCTGCGGAAAGGAAAAGATCGTCAATGCATTCTCGATTTATGTTACAAAGTCCTTGAGACTTATTCAACGCCGTACGAACCTTAACCGGCTCGGCATCTTTTCGGATTTTCCCCCAAGATATCGCCTCGTCAGGACGGGCGCCACTGTCGCTACCGTCAAACTCCGAAGCCGTGTTCAAGAAAACAGCAAAGTCAGCTCCGTTTCTCTGATCAAGAATCCAAATTTTTGTATCGAAACTTCAAAAATGCAAATTTTTCTATCAAAACTTCAAAAATTCAAATTTTTGTATCGAACTTAAAAAATAGTGAACTCAGACAAACTATCAAAAATTTTGAGATTCATCCAAATTTTTAAAAAATTTAAAAATTCTTCGAAAAACAAAAAAATCGAAAGCTTAGGCATCGCTAATTTTTCTCCTCATAGAGAGAATCTCTCGAATGATCAATTTCCACCGAATTGAGAGACGCGGTAGAGGCTCGACCCCAAGTTCAAAGAAAAAAAAATAGCTTAACCCGAGCCCTGCCATACTCTTATGTACAGAATCTTGTCATAACGAACCATCAAGTTGGCGTTGCAAATGTGATGTTTGACGAGACCGCCTCCGACGATTATCATTCCTGAATTGATCGCTTTCATCGCCATCGTGTTTAATCGCCTCAGATCTGCATTTGTAAAAATATTACTGATCGTATGTTTGATTGCGTGCAACAGTTCGTTCGCGGAACCCGGAGAAAGGCTGATTTTTGGGATTTAAGTGAAGGATCGGTTACCGCGAACTTCAACACGAAAAAAAAAAAATCCCGGTCAGCTGATTTTTGCCATGGACCTGGGTCCGCCGACAGCCTTTTTTGATCATTTCAAAAATTCGAGGTGAGGTTCGGCGACTGATTCATCACCTTTAAGAAAAATTATGGAAGATTCTTGAGCTGTGCGGCTTCCAAATACCTGAGAGAATGTCAATTATCAAGCCGGGATTGCTGTACGAATGGAAAAACATCATGTCCCCGAGACTGCCGTCGGTGAGGGCGGGACTGAAAACTGGAATTTTATTCTTTGCTGCCCAATAGTATATCGACTCTGGATTATCGATTTCTTCGCCCAGCCTCGTTACAACTTTGGAGGGTGTCCAAACGGTTCCCTGTAAGAATACATGACACAAATATTTCACGGCGTTGAACAGGAAATTTCCCAAGACCCAAATTTTCATTTTTCTATTTTCAAGAATTATTCTATGAGGAGAAAAATTGAGTTTTCATCTCAGAACCTTCTCTTTCTGCTCCTTCATCATTGCGTCTAGTTTCGGCATGATCCAATCTTCGAAAAGACAATAATTATCATTGGGTACCAAAAGATTTCCGATTCTGTTGATCCCTCTTTCCCTCAGACGTCGACCTTGCATTTCGAAATTTCCTATGTAAGTCGGCGCCAGACATTTTATCAAATCTTCTTCTACGCCACCGGCCGACGCGACTATACAGTCGACCTGGAATAATCGATTCGTTATTTTTCAACAAACAAATGAATTTCGTCAAGAAATTTGCCGTCACGGTAAATTCGATCAAGCAATATAACGGTCGATGAGTTTGGCTCTTTCTTTTTGGGGAAAGAAAGGAATATCATGGAAAAATTTATTACCATTTTGTGCTGGACAAGAAATCGTATCGTGTCCCTGACTCCGCAGGAAGCCATGTTTGACGTGTATCCTAAAAAAATAGTGCAAGCACTTCTCCTTTTAATAAACTCGTCTTGTTCGGACCAGTCGATTTGTTCATCTGTCAAGGGGACTTTGCGCGCATCTAGCATTTTTTGAATTTCCGTGACGGCGAGACCAAAATTTGTTGCTTGGAAGCCGGAATGTTTGTAGCTTTGGAACAGCTCGTGGTAGTCGATGCCCTTGTTCCAATCGTAGCCTGTTAATCAACGTTTGCACAAAGGGCGCATTTTGAAGCAAATACTGTTGTCATTACAATAACGTATCATATTTCTAATTCGAAAATTTATTTATTTGACAGTAATGTACTTTGGATTTCGGATCATTATGTTGACGATTATTATTGTATTATCATAAATATTACTCGAGCTATGAAATCGATGATAATCTGAATTATTATGATAATGAGGATAAGAATCATCGAGAATTATTGAGAATATTGTTTATTGGACACACAGGTAGTGAATTTTCAGGGAAATAATTAGCAGACTTTACCTTTCACGGTTGGCGTTTCATTCGGCAATGGTAAGCTGTGTACCAGAACCGCAGTTTTCGGAAGTTCGGGTAATTGATCGCTGGATTCATCTTGTTCATCATCGCACATCGTGGCTTACTATATTGATTTTTTATTTAATCCTTGATTGGAAACGATGAAGAACGAGGAAAAAAAGACTTGCTGCAGTATGCCAAGGTAACCTCTATTAAAACTGGACCCAATTCCCAGTTCGAACGATTATGAAAGTGAAGAAATTCTGCCAACGTTTAAGTATTTCAGAAGTGATAAGTACAATTGTCGCTTCTTGTCAACATTTGTTGACACGAGACATGGCTGACCACGTTTATAAATAACTGTGCCCGGTAACAACAACCCACGTCGCATCAAGCGTGCGTCGTTCGTGTCGTCTGCTCGGCATTACTGGATTTTCAAAAGTTCAGTAGGTAATGTAACCCCCGTCCGGGTTACTTGACTGTACACTGTACGAGTGCCAAAAGGGCAGCCGAAGTGACAGCTGATTCACGCTGAGGGAGGAAACACTTGTTCCATGTTGTTTCCCACTACGACGATATTTCTAACCTCAAATACAGATACAAACAATGGTCATATACGGTGTTTACATAGTTTCAAAATCCGGAGGTTTGATATTCAATCACGACCACAATGTTCCGAAAGTCGAAAACGAAAAAGTTTTCTCGTATCCACTCGATATCAAGCTGGCCTACGAAAACAAGAAGATCGTCGTCGCTTTTGGCCAAAGAGACGGAATAAACGGTATGCGCAATAGAAACTCGATTATCCATGTAAAATATTAGCTGTGAACTACAAACTGGCAAAAACTCCAATCCCTAAAGCTTCAGTTTATTAAATCGTTGAGCTGTCATTTTCGAGCGGTCTAACCTAAAAATTTCCAACATCGTTGAAATAGTCAAATGTCGAGTCAGGTGATGAGAAAGAAAACTGTTTAAAATTCCAGTCGGTCACGTACTGACAACGGTAAATGGGAATCCAGTGGTCAATCGCGAGCTCGAGGACGGGAGGGATGTTTTGGAAATGTTGGATCAGCAAAAGAATTTTCCAATAACGTTAAAGTTTTGTCGTGCCAAAATGACCACCAACGAAAAGATTTTCCTCGCCTCAATGTTCTATCCGCTGTTTGCGATAGCCAGTCAATTGAGTCCGGAGCCAAGATGCTCCGGAATCGAAGTTCTTGAGTCGGACACATTCAGGCTGTATTGTTACCAAACTCTGACAGGAGTAAAGTTCATGCTGGTCGCCGAGCCGTCTCAACCCGGCATGGAAATCCTCTGTAAGCGAGTTTACGAACTTTACGCCGACTACGCACTAAAAAATCCATTTTATTCGCTGGAAATGCCTATCAGATGCGAGCTCTTTGAAACAAACTTGCAAGCTCTATTAGACACGGTAGAAAAATCTGGTATAAGCAGCGTTTGATCGTTATCTAATTAAGCATTTATTAACAAGCATTATTATAATTGTACAATTCTCGTTTGTTATATATTTCAAAAATACAATTAATCCTATATTCGAAAAAAAACAAATTGTTCTACGGTAAAGCTTATTATTTATAAATTATCATAGCTTTTATCTGCCGAAGCCTCATTCCGGTTGAGTAATTTTCTTTTCCATCCATGACGGCTCAAGGTACAATGTTCCATGATTTCTTAACATCCGGGACTGGGAACTGCAGCAGAGAGAACAATTTCAATGAGGGAATGAATGCAAAGAAACGAAGAAGTATAAAAAACGTTTTTTTTTTCAAATTGGCATCGATTTCATTTTCAGGACTAAAGTTTTTCTCACCTTCGCTGTCAAATGGTCGGAACATCCCATCCGGATACGGGCAGCAGTGGCGGGGGAGTCTAATCCGAAAGGCCCGGTTAAGTTTGCGTCTTTTCTAGCTGCTTTGATCGCTTCCTTGATGGCGAAAAATGCAGAGAATGCGAGAAACAGTGGCGGCTCTCCGACAGCCTGGAATTCATTGAATAATTCTCGTTGTGGATTTTTCATTGGGTAATAGAAAAAATGGACATTCGTACGAACGAGTGATCGATTTACTCGCGAACGAATTTTTCTTTACCTTCGATGAATATACGGCTCGGGGGTTCGACGCATTCTTGAGCAAAGAGACGTTAAATTCTTGGGGGATGTCCGTGAAACCAGGAAGCTTGTAAGCGCCGGGCCCTCGACTGTAAAGTGTCCCGGTTGGCGAGTAGATAAGCTCTTCGAGGGTACACAATCCATAGCCTTGCATAAAACCTCCTTCTACTTGGCCAATGTCTATCGCTGGGTTCAAACTGTTTCCCAAATCCATTACTATGTCAGTTCGCAATACCTGCACCAAACAAATTTCCAGAAACTCAATATCATTGAGACCTCAAGTTTTTCTCAATGCTGAAGTTTGCATCGTTGGAATCCAACAAAATCCTAGTTTTTCTTGACGAGATCTCGCGATTTTTATTCAATATTTATTCAAGACAATGAAACGATTTTTTTTCGAGATCCAAAGACAAAATCGATACGAAAAATGAGCAAATTTTTTTGATTCAACAAAAAATTAATAAAAAAAATATTTATCGTTAAATTATGCGAGAAAAAGGACAAAATAGGTTCGACTTAATTTTATTAAAATTGAATTTATGAACGTTGCACGAATAGAAATGAATTTGACATTATTAAATTGCAAATAATTATCCCGATGATATTTCTCTTTGGACAAACCAGTAAATGAAAACAAAAATGAATAAAAATATGTTTTTGGTGAAATTTCAATACTTGATGATCTCCGGTCAGACAATCGATCTCGACCTCGGTACAGGCCACTCCATACGTGTAGTAATTGAAAGGAAAGCCAGAGTTTGTTTCGAAAGAATATCCGATGTCGGGTGTTCTATAAAATCCAGTTGCGGAGAGTCCGATTCTTGCAAAGTAAGCTTTCGAGACCCATTGTTCCCAAGTGTCGTTTGGATTGGCATCGATTATGGGTTGCAATCGTTTCATTATTTTGTTGCAAGCGTTCTGGAGAAAAAATGTGAAAAAAAAGTTGAAGAAAAGTAAAAAAAATTTTTTTTAATTTTTTTCCCAGAATCTTTCGATGAGAAAACAATTTTCCATCATTTTCGAGCTCACCATAAGGGCCATTCCGTTCAAATCTGATCCAGCACTGGCAGCAGTTGCCGAAGTATTTGGCACTTTGTCCGTCGCAGTTTCCGACACGTGAATTTTATCTGGGTTGACCTTGAGGATTCTGCTCGCTACCTGGATCATTTTGGTGTGCAAACCTTGGCCCATTTCCGTTCCACCGTGGCTTACCAACACAGAACCATCCGTATAAACATGCACGAGAGCTCCACCTTGATTCAGGAACAAAGCTGTAAAAGCTATTCCAAATTTCGTCGGTATTACCGCGATTCCCTTTTTCTTGTAGCGATGCTCTCTATAGAAAATAGTAATCGTTCATCAGGCTTGCTCGATTATTTACGACGAGGAATCTGGCTGTTTCGTCACAAGATTTTATCTCGATGGATTTTTCAATGATTCGGAGACTTTTAGGTCCGTTGTGACTTACTGATTGTATTTTTGAATCGCTGTAAATCTTTCTGCGTAGTTAGCAGTCGATATGCATTCGGTCCAGCATCGTCTTATGGGGCAATTGATGAGGGGTTGATTATAGTGTGTCGTTTCGCTTTCTCTGTACAGATTCAGTTCCGACAACTATGGAAAAACAATAATACACGTCAACACACATAATTGAGGGAATAAAAAATCACGAAATTTTGTAAAAATCCATTGTTTTCGGTGAAAAAACGAAATGTTTTCGAAATAATTCAAATTTCGATCAGATAAAAATCCATACTTTGGCGACTTCGATGCCAAGATAATTGGCAACGTCCCACATGATGTTTTCGGCGGCAAACATTCCTTGGGGACCACCGAATCCGCGAAAAGCTGTGTTCGATGGTAAATTCGTGATACATCCGTATCCGTTAACTTTGGAAACAGGTATTTTGTAGGCGTTTTCAAAATGGAACATAGCACGCTCTAGAACCGAATGCGACAAATCCATCGAATAACCCGCGTTGTTGTAAATATTTATTTCAACTACTTTAAGCAATCCCTCGTTGGTAAAACCGACTTTGTACTTAAACATGAACGGATGTCGTCCACCGCTTATCATCATATCTTCGTCACGATCCAACATACAACGTACCGGCCTTCTTAATCTGTAGCAAAATAAATAAATAAATAAAATAAATGAAATAAATAAAATAAATAAAATTAAAAAATAAATAAATAGATAAACAAAAAAACACGTAAATAATCAAATAAATCAGTGAATAAACGAATAAATGAATAAATAAATAAGTGAATAATCCATAAATACCGGTAGGCCGCCAAAGCGGCTGGTAAAGTGACCAACATGCCTCTGGATTCTTTGCCACCGAACCCACCACCGAGACGTTTAACCCGAACATTAATTCTGTTGATTGATATGTGAAGTACGTGAGCAATTAATTTTTGAATTTCTGATGGATGCTGAGTCGAGGCATAAACTTCAAGCTCATCAACTTCTTTGGGAATAACGAGGGAAGCATGAGTCTCGAGATAAAAATGTTCCTGGCCTCCCATCCGTACTTCATTCTCGAGAATATGGTCGGACTCGGCGAAAGCCTTTTCAGCATCTCCTTTTATGATACGTCTCGGTGAATCAGGAATATAAGACTCCGCATTTATGGCGTCCTGACGCAACGAACAAATTCATGGAATTTTTTAGACTATTTGAAACAAAATTTTTACACATTTGAAAAATTACGAAAAATACCTCGATCGACACGATTATGGGTTGAAGCTCTTCATACTCGACATGGACCAGTCTCGCTGCTTTCTGTGCAGTGTTCTGATCCACAGCCACGATGGCTCCTATGGTTTGACCTTGACTGGTTACCTGAAGGTCATGGTTTTTTTTTTTTCAATCGAAATTCATTAAAATTATTAATTAAAATTAAATTTTCTTTTTTCCTTGAAATCTCAAGAATTACCTTTTTGGAGACGAAGACTTCCTCGTCGTGCATGACTGGGCCGATCCATCTCTGGTGCTCCGGAATGTCTTTCGCACTGAAAAACTCAACAACACCTTCCAAGGCCAAAGCTTTCGAGGCATCGATCCTCACGATATTCGCATGTGCTTTCGTCGACAGTACCAGTGCCATGTACAACTCGTCGTTAAATTGAGGAATGTCGTCGCAATATATTGCTTCACCCGTCGCCTGCTTGTAAGCACTCGCGTGGACTATAGGCCTTCCGATCAAATCGTCAGGATTTTGGTCTTTCGGTGCCTAATTTGAAATTTCATTTTTCAATTTTTTTTCTTCATTCACGTTTTTCCGAAATTTTTATCGATAATTCGAAATTTATGAATTTGCAGAATTTCTTGTGATTTTTTTTTTTTTATCAAATTAACTTGAATTTTCAAACTGCAATTCTATTAATTCGATTTACGAATACAACCATAGAAAAAGGAGAATTTCCATATTTTATATTTGGTAAAATTTCATTGAAATCCATTTTTTGAATAAAATTTTAATGCAACTTTGTTTTACGTACCAATTCATAATATTGCGAACTTTTTGGTACGACGTAATGAAAGCCTTTCGATGCCGAGATTAATTCCCGGGGGAGTGGTTCAAGCCCTGGCAAATTTCGATGCATTTGCTTCGTTATTTCGATAAAGCCCTTGAAGAATAAGCTGCAAAAGATATTTTTAAAAATTGGATTAACGACGAATTCCAAAAGCTGAGGATACGAGTCCCTGGCTTTGCATTTTTAGGTACACGTTATTTTTTGTTTTTCGTAATTACCTCAGAGTCAGAGAACGACGATAATGAACCTGCCCTCCCGGAACACTGTCCGGCAATGGAAATTCTTCGACCAGCGACTGATAAGTCGACTCCAGCATCTCGTTGTCCCATTTTCTAGAAATGTTTTTTGTTTTTTATTTTTTTTTTTAAATTCGTCGATTTGAAAATTTACAAGTTTTTTGCTCATTTTTTTTTTTTTGTTGCTATCAATTCCAACGTACTTGCCCACCATGTCCCGACATGTGTTCACCGCCAGCTTAGTCGTCGGAGCCATTCCACCATAAGCCAAATGAGCCTCGACGATCTCATTTGTATTTGGCTTAAAAGTCACGTTCAATGCCATGTTGACAATCGCAATGTCATCGTCACGTCTTTTCGCCTGTTTGTACGCAACGAAGTATTGCGAACTTTTGGTGTATGGGATTTCGAGGGACACCAATATTTCATCGGGCAAAACAACGTTCCGACGATAACCAACGAAAAACGTATGGTCCAATGAAACTTTTCTCGTCTTTCGAGCCAGACTCGAAAATGTCAACTTCGCATTCGCTGCCATCAGAACCGGTACTTGGTCGGATATTGGACTTCCGGTCATAATGTTCCCTCCGATCGCCTGAAACGACCATCAACTCCATTTCATCGAATACTAACTGGCCCCTCCGAGACGAATTCCATTTTTATTGGATTTTCCCAATTTTTCGATACCAATTGAGAATTTTCATCGAGAATTTTTATAAAAAATAGACAAAATTGGGTCAGGCGTGGTGTTGAAAGTTACGCACATCGTTTTTATGAATATTACACAAATTTTATTAAAGAAGTCCTGAAATTTAATCAAAATAATTGGTTGATCGATTTTTCCGGAAATATTCGAGAATTTTTATGAAAATTAGAAAAAATTCGGTCAGGCATGGTGTGGAAAGTTCCGGAAATCATTTTTATAAATGTTACACAATTTTTATTAATCGAGCCCTTAAATTTAATCAAAACAATGATTCAATCGATTTTCCCGAAAATATACAAAAAAATAGAAATCTATTGGAAAACTTACGGCAACGTTTCTTATTTGTTTTCCAGCGAACCAGTGCATCATGTTTGCCACTTCTAAAAATATCCTCGTTCGCCATTCTGCAAAATGAAGAGTCAACGCTTTTCGTTATTACATTTTTTTATTTATTTTTTTACCACGCAAAAAATGGCAGGAAGTTAAAGAACCGAAGAGAATGAATAATTCTCGACCTGGTTCGATTTGTACTTGTTTCCTCAAAGCATCTTCCATCTCCACGAGAGTGACACTCGCCCCAAAGCGCATTGCATCATTTAATTTCGTTATTTCTCTCATTTCTTTGACTTGCATTGGATTTATCAAGACCGGATACGTAAAGTGTTTGAACTTGACTTCAACGCCTGAGAAACGAAAAAAAAAATGACGTCATTAGAAATTTTATAAACGTGCATCACTTGGCCAATTCGAAAAAGAAAAAAAAAAGAAAGATTTTCTGTTCCCCAAACGATAATCTCGTCATTTACCGACTTCGGTGTTCCCCACTATGATTTTGGCCTGTGGATATTTTTCCTTGAGCTCTAAAACTTGCTTCAGTGTCGTTGGTCTGTACCAAGTCACCTCTTTCCCTTTGATAACGAGATATTGTTGATCAAACTCGGCAGAAAGCTGAAAAAAAATTTGAGAATCATGCCAAAAATTCTGGAAAAAAATTATTCGAAATTCTCGTTCGATTTTTCTTTAAATGATTTATTTTGTCATTTTTTTTTCGTGTAGTTCTTTGGCCTCGAGTTGAAAAATAATATCAAAGGTAAGTGAGAGCTGATTGTTTATTCGAATCTTACTGATAACTTGGGAGGAAATATTGCTTCCTGTGTGGGATCATAAGGACAAAATTCCTTGGCATTAAAAACCTCTGTGGGCTCGGAAGTGAACGCTTTTTTGCAGCAAGCATCCCCCAAGGCACAGGTTCGTAGTTCACCATTGGATTCTGTTGCTTTGAGCTTCGATGACAATTGCGAGAGTTCCCAGTCTTCGGTAAATGTTTTGAATCCTTCGATGATTGGTCTGTAGCCAGTGCATCGACACAAATTTCCTAAAAATGTTCCACAATCGTAATTACGTCGAGAAATTGAATTTTTTGATGTTTTACAAACAAAATTCCATCGGCCAGAGAGCGATGCAATTTTTTTCTTTTTTTTTCCGGTGGTTTTCTTTGTTTTTATGGCGGACATTCCATTGTTTTACCTTGAAATGCAATTTCGAGATTTTCCATCGTTGGCTTTGGTATCGACCGTAACAAAGCGTACATCGACATAACGATCCCGGGAGTACAAAATCCACATTGCGAACCATGAGCTTTTGCTATTCTCTCTTGAACCGGATGTAACTTTGTTCTCGTCGTGCCAATTCCTTCGACAGTCGTGACCGCCATTCCATGGAGACTGCAAACCGGTGCAAGGCAAGCATTGACTGCCAAGTGACTAGAATTACAAGTTCAGAAAAATCTCCAACATTTTATCGAAGAAAAAAAACAATAATTAACATTTTTTTAGGCAAGGGAATTTTTTTTTTTCGATACAAAGGATACACAATTTTCCCAGTGTTGCGGTCGATCCGTGACACCATTACGGTGCACGCTCCACAGCCTCCTTCGGCACATCCCAATTTCGTGCCACATAGACGAACTTTTTCGACATTGGTCAAAGAAAATTATTCAAAAATCAATAAAAATGACGATGCTGAGGATTGCAGCGTTGGAATCCAACGAAATTCTGTTTTTTCTTCACCAGATGCCACGATTTTCATTCAATATCAAGACGATAAAAAAAATATATTTTTTCCAGATCCAAAGACGAGCCCGATACGAAAATTGTCATGATTTTCAAAATTGAATAAAAAATCACCATAAAAACGTATTTTTTGTTGGAGCCCAACGTTGGGAACTTGAGGGTCCCTGAAAATGTCTATTTTCTTTACTACGTTTCAATGAATTATTTTGATCAATTAAATTTTCATTAATAAAAAATATCTTGGTCTTGAGATGCTCTAGAACAAAAGGATACGTTTGTTTCGGAGATAATAGAGCAGCGTCCATTCAGGCTCCACAGCGGAATCCACGACCTGCATTTCATCATTGCAATGATCGTTAGTTTTATTGTAATTGGGAATGAAATCGAATTGATTCGGTAAAGAGTTGAAAAAAAAAAAAAAAAAAAAAAAAAATTTTTTTACTGATTCAAGTTCCTCGAGTCTAACGAACGATCCAAGTGCATAATTATGAAAAAGTGTGGATCTACCTGTTTCCCATTGACGTAGAATACGAGAGTCTTGAATTCCGTCGATTCGTCGGACGTATAACCGTTCGTACGATTCGTCTCCGTTTCTCCATTAATCTCGATCGAAAATCCATTCATTTTGGCTTGTTCCATGTTTTTCAGGAATTCCTACAAATTGGCATCGAATCAATCGTCAATTTTGCCAATAGTTTCGTTAGAAATGAAAAAAATATTGTCGAAAATAATTTAAAAAAATGTTAGTTCACCGTATTCAACAAAATTCTGATATTTTTTGACAAAATTTCATTCTCAGTGGAGCAAAAGAAAAAAGAAAACCTATAAAGAATGCTTTTAAAAAAAAAAATTTCTGACGCGTCGATAAATCCAAAAGGCCGAAGGGAAGGAAAGTATTTTCCAATTTCGGATGAAAATTTTGAAAGCAAATGGAATTTTTCAAATATATTTTGAAATGTTATTATTCTGCGATATTAAGCGCGAGGATTTTTTTTCTTTGCGTAAACAGGTTTTGCCTCCAAGGGAATGTCAAGTTTCGAGGTGACGGTGATTCTAACGTAAGTTCCCATTGCAGATTTTTGCATCGGAATTTCCGTTATATTTGTGCCTCGTTTATTGTTGCTGGCAAATTAAATAAATCATTATTGAAGTTTATTATGTTCGAGGAGAGAAAATATACCAATATAGATTGTACGAACGAACGCAAGGAATGTAACGGAAAACATGTTATGGCTCCTCCCTGCGGCCTCAGAATATATATTGTGAAAGTGTATTCGTGTGTACAAAAATGTGAGTGCTTGGGTGTGAGTGACGCAACGAAAGTACCACGTGCTTTAACGTCGTAATCTGACAAGCTTTGTTGTACAAAATTTATTCCAACTTTGTCGCAATATTCGCCGCACTATCGGCAAACTAACTGCACAGTTTTCATAAGATTTGCCGTTATTTACTGCAGATATCAGTAAGCAAAGGTTGCCCAGATTGTCAGTAAAAAAAAAATCCCACATTTTGCCACAAAACTCCGAAATTTTCCAACACATATTTTCCTGTTTTTTTTTCTCTTCATTACAGAGGAACGTAGGATGAAGATTGTCTGACAAAAACATCGAGAATTTTAGTCATTTACTTTCGTAAAAATGTCCAAACTTCGTGGATATTGAATCGAGCTCAAAAAAATTGGATTAAAATTAATTAATTTTAATCCGATCCAAATAAAAAATAATAAATAAATTTTTTTTAATTAAAAAAGAAAGCTGGTGCTCTAAAAAATCGTGGCTGGACGTACCTTTATGAAAAATCAATGTGAATCCTTCACATTGGTTCATAAAATCACAAAAAAATGTTGCAAGAATCCCAGAATTATGCACTTTTCTTATTGCACATTATAATGAGTGACAGCCAATTGATAAATCGAAGAGAAATTATAGAATGTTTTCAATCACTGAGAAGATAAAGTTTGAGAAATGTTGGTTATCGACACGTCACTATCGAAATCGAACCTTTGGTTTGTTTATAGCAACAAATTCGTAGTTTTGGCACACAAACTCGAAGCAGCTACGATCGTAAATTTTCATCAATACCATGAAACATTATTCCATCGATTTGTAAACACTCGAAAATTTCCGGAGCTCGATTTCAAGCGAAATTCGTCCGCTCAGAGATTCAGGGAGAATTTTTTTTTTTTCTACGACGCGGTCCAGCGAATCGGAACGAAATGCTGATCGACGCAGTGCGAGATCTCGACGAGACGAATGGACGACACGAGAGGAAAACTTATTTCGAAAGATTCAACGCGATCTCTTGCCGCCGACCGTCTCGCCAGCAGTCACACGATTAATCAGGCCACACAATCCGACTCTTTAACCGGCCGGAGTGAGAAGAAAATATGTGTAATAAAAGAAAGATCACTTATGCAGAGAGGAGCCTGCACTAAGAAGATTCTCGTGGCAGAAGGTCGGAGCGCACGATCGCGACTGCGCTGTGAATTAAATCGACCAGTCCCAGATACTTTTCTATCTGCCTGCCCCGAGATCTCAATCTCTTATCTCCCCCTTTATCACTCCGAGAAAATATATACGTAACGAGTTGAGTTATCAAACGCAAGCAAGGTTGTTGGATGATTAATCGGCAAAAATTCTATCGAGCAAAACACTTGTCACTGCATCGCATTTTCTGTTGGGAATTAATTGGAATTGATGTTCTCTACGAATGAGAAAAGAAGCAGAGAGGCGTGTGGTAAAAAAAAAATTTTTTAAAAAAGCATTTCTCAATTCCTGTTGTCACGCGCACAATAATGTCGTGGGTTATCGAAGCGCGATACACTTTAAGCTTCTTTCTGACGTATTCGTATTTACAACCCCTCGCAATGAAAAAATTCACTCGATAAACAAATTGGCTAATATACGTTTTTTTTTAAAGATCGATAGACGAGTCGAGAATGTAATTGAAAGAAACGAACTCTTGTTCGATCGTACAGCAAGCTTCTCGGGATATCCAGTTATTAACAAAATCAATTGTTTTTAAATATATTCGGAATTTTGTTCTCCTAGGAAGCTGGAAATACGCAATCGTCCATTAGCAACTTTTAGGGAATTAAAAAAAAAAAATTTCACGTTTTTTTATTATTCTACGTTTTTTAATATTTTTTTACGTTTTTTTTATTATTATTTTACTTTTAAAAAAATTTTTTTTGACGTTTCTTTTTATTATTATGATTTTTTTTCTATCCTTCACAGGCTCAATGAACTGTGTTGGGCAATTAATATTTTAATTGATATTGAATGCTGGTTCGGTGCAAGATTTTCCCTAGGTGCGATGCACTTCCGGTCCAGGCAGTGCAATATGCACAGTGCATCTCAAATTGTGGCGCCTTCGCCGCACGCTCTACAGCAAGCACGAGCGCCACTCAACGGCCAGACTGCATAGACCGTTGGATGTCGGAGAGACGATTCTTATCAGGAAAAACTTCAGCCTGTTCGACCGATGACGAGATCAGTGACCGCGATTTCGCCGCGTAGCGAAAGTTGCGTGAACCTCTGGACGCTACAAATTGTACAAACACATGCACAATGTTGTCGCATGTTCGGGAAGATTTCTCTATTGAAAAATAATGCAAAGGGATGGGGTTGCCATTTTTGGCGACGAGTTAAATATTTTTAGTGAATCAGGGAAAACGAAGGTTGTCATTCCCTAAGGATTGACAATGATCGAGAATTAGCCGATTTACTATAATGTCATTCTCAGAATGTATGGAAATTTGGTTAAGAATAAATTACTAATAAATTGCTCACCAGAGATAAAATATTTTTTCTCTTAAAAAAAGGAACGTGCTTCAGCAATTCTTTGCTAATTCAGTTGTCCGAAAAGTGCTGAAAACGTGAAAAAATTCAAAGATAAAATGTTGAAAATCAATTGTCCAACAAAATTCAATTTGGTTTTGGAGAATTAGGATTATTCGGTGAAAAGAGGCAGATAAAACATCGGAGCTCATGCCACTGATAGCAAAGCAAAACAAAGCAAAGCACAAGCTTTGCTTCATGCAAATAATTATTCGATTATATTTTCAAGGATAAAAATGATTTTTCTCTTTTGTCCTATATTTTTTTTTTACTCGTTTTACACGTTTTAATCAATTTTTCAAATAATAAGTTACGTGCTTTGATAAGAGTGCTATACTCTCCACATAAATGTGTGCTTACGCAACGATCTCAATTATTTCCATACCACTGCTCGTTCCTAGCTATATAAATACGAGTAAAATAATAAAAAGCAGTCCTGTTCATTCTCAGCCGGACATACACAAAGCTGGGTGAGTTTTACTTGATCGTACAGCGTTTGAAAAAAATTAATTAATTCGGAAAAGAATAAATAACACAAAATACAAAAAATTTCATTTTTTTCGGGATGAGTTGACGAATTTGAGTTTAAAAATGTGTGAGAAAAGGAGAATGTCAAGTGGAAATCTATAGAGCAGAGTCGCCTCGAAGATTACAGTTCCAAAAAATATTTTTGGCATTTAAACTCTGTCGACTATCAAGCTTCAGAGTTTTGAATAATTTCGAATAACGTGTCAATTCGCTCAACATGTCTACTCCCTATCGAAATGTTTTCCAAAGAGTTATCACTCATTTAATTTTTTTTAGAGCTTCGACAATCAAAAAAGTAATTTTTGATCGAAAAAAAAATGACGATGAGGGCAATTGCAGTCGTATTACTTTTGGCGGCATCAGCAGCCACCGAACAGAAGGACGACAGGCATAACGACGACATTTTTGAAGTTTGTTTTTGTATCGGAATAAGTATCAGATGTAAATTTTTTTTTTTTTTTTTTACGTTCTCGAGAGAAACCTTCAGCATCTTTTTTTTCCTGCCGGAGATTCTGTGATCGGATGTTTTGTCCACGAGTGGAATCGAATTTTTGATTATTTAATTAATGAGAAATTTTTTTTAGATTCCAAAGCTGGATTTTTCCTTGATCGGGATGACGTTCCTATCATCGATGCAAAATTACGATTTTATTTGACAATTCTCGTCGTCTATATCCACCCGATGTAACTTATTCGAATCTCGGACGGTCCAAAAAATGTTTCGATTCACAATAGCGAGACTGACGGGGTTTCCAACGTCGGAACATAAGGTTTCCCAGCCCTCAGTCAAATATTCAGAGCCAAACATTAATTTCGAAGAAACCGATTCAATTTTTCCGCTTATCTCATTGACAAAATATAATCTTTTTGAATCTTCGTCATAGGCTAATGATATCTTCGAACCGCGCGACAGGCCCATTAAAATAATTTTGAAATAACGAGTAATTTCTCCGTCCATCCGTACAACACATGACGTGGCAATTGTGTCCCCGGGAACTTTTTTGAAAGAAACAAACCATGAGTCGGAAACCCGAATAATATCTTGCGGCGCTTCTGGAAAATTGTAACGAGTTTTCGTGCCATCGTCGAGTCTCATTTGCTCGATGCGACGAAGGCCCGTAACGGACCAAGTAGTAACATTATTCTTGTCATCAAAGTGGATGCTTCCCAAAGAGCGACTATTCACAGGACCCAACCGTCGAGTCTCATTGTTTACGAGATTTAAACTAAACAGCGAGTTGGTGAATCGATCGCCGGTGATTAAACTTTTGGTGTTGCTGTCATAAGCGAGTTGGTTCATGAGAATCGGCACGGCAGTCTCGTACATCCGGTCTTTGCCGAGGAGTTGACCGTGATAATGGATGATTTTATTACCGGCAGCGATCACCAGATGCCAGAGTTTGTTTGGCTTTGTTTGGCAAGATCGTGAATCCGGATTCAATGCGCTGCCGACCTTGCATGCACAAGTAAACTCATTAAGACCAGGACCGAGGAGACAAAGTTCGGCGCAATGATGATTGTCGCAAGGATTCTGCACCGAAGCTGTGGTCGAATAATCACGAATTTCCATGTCGTTGATCAACGTTTTTTGCCTAACAAGGATTTCACGATTTTCACCAGTCGCGAGATCCATCGATTCGATCGTTTTACTTTTCCAATCGTTACAAAATATTTTCTTATTCCATATCGCTATCGAGTAGAGCTGCTTGTCCTCGGTTTTCAAAAGAACTTGACGATCTTTCGTTTGCCCCTTGATACTTATCGATTCTATTGTCTCTAATTCCGAATCGATCCAGTACAAACGCTCCGTTGAATAATCAATTGCAAGACCTTTCCGGTGAACCAAGATTTTCAGTAACAAGAGCTCTGCTTGCTTTCCTATCTCCGTTCATTCTCGATCTCCATATTTGAGGCTGTCTTCCATAATCGCTCCAGAACATATCGCTGTTTCTCGGATTCAGGACCAAATCACCTGGCGTGTCTATTATTGAGTTATCCAATAGTATTGTGCAGTATGAACCATTGTCTGTGCAGACACCGATGTACTTTTTAGCACTGTCGATAAAATATAAATTTCCTGTTATCCAATCAACAGCCAATTGTTCGGGTGCGACGAGACCTAGAAAATCAAGATGCTACATGAAGGAGAAAAGAATTCATGGAAATCAACAATTTACCAATGATTCCATGTTTTCATGGACATTCTCATTTGGAAAGCTCATGTTGCCCAGGTGGATGCTTTGCGATCAAGTGTAAATAAAGGATCATATACCTGTGTCTACAATCACTTCGTGGGATGGATTAGACTCACTGTATCCGGTGAATCTACGCTTCATTATCTTCTTATCATCGACGTCTATGTTCGACCAATAAATCAATTCTGGATCTGGAGATAATGCAATTCATACAGCACGAGACATTAATCCATAGAATGACGACAAGGCGTCATCTCTTCCGTCCCTGAGGATATGCCAGCGTATTTGAGACCCAACCGAGTACACCATCACTGCTTCTCCATCTGTATCATTGAATTAACATGACGTCACATGAGAGAATTCTGAATGTAAATCGATCCATATTGCCCTGTACACAAATCGATTAATATATTTTTCCATGTCCAACGTCGTTGGCCGGGACACCCAGACCAGGTTCCAGGACCATCGTGGAAGACATTTTAGAGTCAGCTGTTATCCCAGGACCTCTGAGAAATATATTTGGCTGATCGTGTACATTGCAACCACGAAGGTTTCAAGTGTAACAGCTTTTCAAAATTGCTTCCTTCAATTTGGCCATTTTTCGAGGATAAAATTTCATTTTATAATTTTCAAAATCATTGCTATCGATTACTCGGGATATTTTACCCCCAAAAAGTATGGTTTTGAGATTAATTTCCATGCATTCATCGAAGAAATACAAAGTGTTGAAAAGTCGAAGTGCAAATTCGCACCAGTGCGGTAAGTGCTTGACCCCAAAGTGAGTGTGGTGCATGTCTACGGCCAAGGCTTATTTTGGACCAGATTTCTTGAAGCCTGAGGCGATTCGAATCGTTTTAAACTCGAAAATACTATTCCAAACCGCGTCTATGCGCTGTTTGCTTCCAAGGTCATTCCCGCAAACGACGCTAGTCAGACTTAAATATAAGTATCCATGCTACTACTACACTGAGCTCTTAGTAAGTATTCTACTACATGAAACTCTCGATAAGTCACCGATATCAACACTTGAGACTTTAATTCTGAAAACTCTGAAGTATCTCTTCTCTTAGTTGTTTTGTTTTTTTTATGATATCCATGCGACACTAGCGCTGCGTCAGCTCCCCTCTCAAAAATGGGGCGGAGTCAAGATAACGGAAAGGTCTTTTATGTCATGGGAAGGGGATACGAGAGCCCGAAGGATTCGGTTGGATTCATTGGTATGAATTATCGAATAGATTTTTTCGTTCAAGAGACGAACGTCATAGAAAAATATTTCCACTCGAATTCAGAGAGTTCATTTAAATTTATTTTTTTCATAGCTCACCCCATTGAGATGCTTGGATTCGAACGATCATCAATAGACAAATCCATATAATTGACGAATATCGTACAAACGACATTTTAGAAATCCCAAAATTTGCTGCTTTTCGAGCTGACGACGTCTACGGAAAAAATAAAATGTAATTTCGTGGAATAATGGACAGGAACGGCAACCACACGCTTTTGTCATAAAAAATAGTAAAAGTAATATAAAAAAAAAAGTAAAAAAAAGAAATAGTAACTGATGCGTTGTACGGTAAATATGGATTACACTAAGCTATGTAAAGAGGACCAGAGCCGGCGAAGGCGCATCAACTACTGACTAGCCTCCAGTCTCTCGATCACGCTTAACGAACTCGCAGTGTTGCCAATCTCTTAACTGCAGGCCAATCTTAATTCCTACTACGCAGTTGTAATACCGCGTAAATTTTTTTTTTTTTTTTTTGTGGTTTCAACTTTTAATAACTTTAGCCGCAGTTTTCACTGAGAAAGGGCGGATATTCCGGATCCTTTTTGCAATATTCCGACAGGTTTTGGGTAGCTCTTAATTATGCCGTTGGAAAAATTACAATCGAGCGAGAAATTTTTTTTTTTGGCGATGCCGCATTTTCCTATCTCCAGCCGCGGTTTTTACTAAGAACGGGCTGATGAACGTGCTAAAAAAAAAAAATTTCGACCGATCGATCGACTGACTAACTGAAGAACGTCAAAAAAAAAAAAAACGTTCTCGAACTGACCAACCGACCGACCGACTGACTCATGAACGTCCTGAAAAAAAAACTTTTTTCTTTCCGACGTTAAACTAGCATTTTTATTTTCGTAAAATTCCTTTTTATTTATAAAGCGAATATTCTACGAGCATCCGATGAAATGCTCGAAGGAAACTTGCTCCAGATTCTCTCGAATTTGTACAAAAATTTTAGTAATCTTTATGCATTGACAACGCTTTCAATTACAATGAGATCGCTGATGATTAAATCCGCTTCAACCGAAATATCTGCCTCCATAATTTGATGATATTCGTCCTTTAAATCGACCCAGTAAAGATGATTCGATCCGTCATTGATCC
>JAPYYS010001232.1:0-25903 GCA_030522525.1 Campopleginae sp. 14b
CCCGAAACAACTAAAAAAAATATCATCAAAATAATCCCAGGCGAGACGCCCGTTGTCCTGGGCGAATCCCTCCCCTTCCCTGGCTCATTCATCCCCCCCCCCCCCCCCCCCGGCATCTAACGTACGTAATGTCCCGAGCGTTTTCTCTGCCCTCGACGTTCCTGCCGCCATCTCTCTCGCTTTTTTTTTATTTTTATTTTTTTATTCCCGCACTTGTCTTCCTCGCCATGTCTGGCACTGCTTTTACGGACCCTCCCATTATTTCTCCATTGTGTGTATTACTGATTTTATTTTTCCGATCACTTTTTACCGGCAATTGTATTCGCTGCCCGAAAAACTTGCTTTGGAGGTCTTTGGAGCTTGATGTTTTCGTTGAAACCTTTATGGGCAGGGCTCGATGAAGGGTCGAAGGGAAACGCGAGCCCCCCCGTTCGTACTTGGTTCATCACTCGCCCTCGCTCACTATTTTCTATCAAGCCCCGTTCGATGTACTACGTCAAATTAATGTGCCCGATGGTGCATATACAGTCTCGCTCAAAAGTATCAACCTGAAGTTTGCATCGACGCAATGCCACGAAATGAAAAGAAAAAATATTAAAAAAATCATTCGTCACTTTTTTATTTTACAAATCCATTGCTGAAGTCCAGAGAAGGCAAGAGACAAATTGAGAAAAAAAACGTGACGAATGATTTTTAAATTTTTAAATTTTTTAATTTTTCGGGTTGTATCGATGCAAACTTCAGGCTCATTGAAAAGTCGCATTCGCGAGCTCCCTCACAAAGCGGCTTCGATGCAAATTTCGAAAAACTAAAAAAATGAAATTCATAAAAGATATACGAATACTCAAATACTCTCCATTTCTTCGAGTTCCCCAAGTTATCATGGTCGTTTCGTGTATTCATTTCAAAATGAAACTGGGATGCAAAGAGGCCTTATACCATCCCCAGAAGAACAAATTCAGTCAAAACTTAAATAAATCGTTTAATCATTAATTTTTTTCATTCGCCCTCAAAAAATGGTGAGACATTGGCTGGGGGAAAGCTTTTTCGTGTTTTCCAGCCACAATTGCTGTCAAATTTATCGCCCCAAATGTCATTCCCCCCTCTCACTTTTCCTACTGCTCTTTGTATTCTCTTTGCTTTATCGGTCAACGGACTTTACCAAAGCCTAGGTTTTCAAACGACATTCGGTATATGATGTAAAAGCTTCAATGCCAGTAGTTTCTTTTTGTACAGTCGTGTCAAAAAGTTATTGGTACACGAGTGTTACGTTTCTGAAGGATGGATCGATAGTAACGAAAAAGAGAAAAAAAAAAAAAAGCACTGTGTAACGGGTAAACGCGTAGCTCGTTGAGAAAAATCGTGATAACGGAGTTTATCGTTGAGCATCACGAGCAGGCAAAAGAGGGAGAGAGAGAGAGTTGGAAAAAAATTGGCTTCTTGAGGCAAAATGAGCATCCGAAGGCCGACAGAGATAGAAATTGTAGGTGCGCATGAAAATTATAATGACGATGTACGCGAAGAAAGAGCAGACGAAAGAGGAAAAAAAGGAGAGAGAGAGAGATGGCTTTGCCTTGAGCCAAGTACGTTCATGTACTCGCGCTTTTACGCATATACGCGCTTACCAAGGGCGAGGCTAAATGTTCACTATAGATTGTACAAAGAAGTACATTTGCCCCAGGTACGACATCCGGCTTTGTTATACTGCAATTAGCTCTTCGGCTCTCCCTCGTGGCTAACGTTAACGTCTTTTCTTCCTTTTTCATTCCATCCCTTTCTCTGCTCCTCGTGCGCGTATATGTGTCGTCTGCCTCTCTATCTCTCTCTCTCTCTCGCTCGCTCGCTTTCTTTTACCACCGCACAATGTACGGTCTTGAACAATTTCGAAACATGGCAGAAACATTTGTCCCGACTCTGCATAGACTCGTTTCTTTTTACATTCCCTCTCCCCTATCCTCGTGTGCTTTAATCCAATTACGCTTTAGTGTCCGCCGCCGAAACGTTATCCGCCTCTCGCTCTTCGTCGTAGCACCGCGCGATAAAACTCTCAGCGACCAGCGATTTTCGTTAATAACCGCGGACGAATCTCTTTTTTTCCGTTGTGTCTTCTGGTTTTTAAAAATCTCGTCCTTATTCCTCGGCGCTCGTGACCTGACGTTTTCTAACGTATCACGTGGAACAAACGTGTCGTAACGTTAATTGCCAGTTTTTAATTCACAATGGAGAAGAAAATTTGTCTCGGTTCTTGAGATAAAAATGAAATACTTGAACGAAAAGCGATCCTCGTTGAGGAAAAAGGTGTTTACAAACTTTGGCAGCTTCCAGTGGAGCCCCTTCCAGGCTCTTTCTCTATAATTAATGGTGAGATGAAAACGGTGCCGATCGGCTTGAGCCGCACGAACGTGCATTTGTGCTCGCAACTTTTCCAATCGCGAGCTCTGAAAATTTAATCGAGGCTACAGAGACGCTCCGCGGAGATTATATATCAAGAAATTTCACTGTGATCCAACATTTCCAGTCTCATCTTTCTCTTCAATATCTTTCTTTCGTCCTTTCCCCTTGCCCTTTCTGCTTCCATTGCTCGCCTCATCGGAAACCATCTATTCTTTCGATTACACGATTTTACCTTTACTCGGTACTGCATCACGACGAGCTACGCCGCGATCCACGTTCCCCAGTTGCGCGCGGATCAAGGATTTATTCCGATGAAGCTACAATTAGCCAAAACGATCGAATTATTCGATCACTCGATTCTCGCACGCTCTTGGCAACCGAAATTCAACGATGCATTCGAGCTCGTATCGCTGAAATGCTTGGAAAAAGTCATTTTTTATCAATCGGACCGCAAAAATTTAAAAGATAATTTATGAAAACTAGTGCTGGCGCAGCCTGCTTTTTTTTCCCATTCGAAAAACAATTAAATGGGGAAAAAACTTGCATTAATTATGAAAATAATGAGTGAAAAATAGATATTTTTTATTTCCAACGATGGAATCATTGGTATGGCGAAATTCAGGAACGAAACAACCTATGCTTTGGGACGAGACTACTTTGGCTCAGAATATTTCGGAATGGTAGAAAAAATGTTGATTTTACTTTGGACATGAAATTTTTTCTGTGCGCCTTTCCGGGAGCCGCTAATGATGCTAAATATACTGTAAAGTGCACTGCATGTTTTAATGTTTTTCCTCCTCTCGAGGCTGTCCGAAAATTTGACATTTTGTATATATTTATGTTGAAAAATGAATGAATAAATAAGAGTCTTTGGGCTTGCTCACGTTAGCAGAAATGCATGCTAGTCTCGAGTATAAATGCATATATTTAATACATCATGTGCCATCTTTAGCGGAATATTAGTCGTTGTCGTTGAACAGTCCAAGCAATCTCTTAACTCCTACGCCTCCCGTTGTGTCACTTCCGTTATAGGGCATCTCGTAGTTCTCGCTAATTGGTTCGAAATTATTCACAGTGGCTCCCGGAACTGTGTGCAGCATAGGAGTCGCGACCATCTTTACGTCGCTCTCTCTCTCGCTCGCTTCCTCCACCGTGCGGTTCTTCTATCATTCCCCGCTATATACGTCCAAGGCCCTCCCCGCCTCTCATCCTTCCTCTCTGCACAGTTTCTACGGCCACGTCGTTCTCTTACTTGGTCTCGTCTCGCTCCTCTCGGATGCTGGGCTCGAACCAGCTTTGACCACAACGGTGAGATCTCGTGACGGAATCCACCAACGTCATTGCCATCCTGCTCTCCCTCTCTCTCTCTCCCGCTTGATGTTACTGTTTCTTTGGTTCGGTCTGTCGTTCAGAACTCGTGCAAGAAAGCCAGAGGATCGAGAGGGAAGGAGGAAAAGACACTTAATCTTTGTCACGAACGCTCGTCGTACGTGAACCACGTCTCTCCTCGCGTATTCTCTTTCTCCTTCAGCCTCGGACATTTGTGTGGAAAACAAGCTAGAACAAAATAAAAAAAACCGCCAGAGCCAAGAGTGATCCTTAAGGCTCTTTCGAGCCCGCTCGTGCACGTTCCATTCTTCGAGCAAGCTTCGCCCAACTCTCGCATATCCATACACATTTATTGATAAATGTACATCTTTTATATATAAATATTGATCGTATGATATACCGCGAGGAAGCGTATAATCTCTGACCCTGGACTCCGAAGGGTCAGCACTGAAATGAATACCCAAGCCAATGAAGCTCGCTGCCAAGTACG
The DNA here is from genome assembly GCA_030522525.1 of Campopleginae sp. 14b. NCBI lineage: Eukaryota > Metazoa > Arthropoda > Insecta > Hymenoptera > Ichneumonidae > Campopleginae sp. 14b. The sequence continues at coordinate 4,214 of JAPYYS010001232.1, forward strand.
TGCGACAATAACTTGGAAAATATGTACAATCAGGGGCCAATGGGAACGAATTTTTTTTTAATTTTCATGAACGATGTTGAATCGTAATCGAAATTATTTTTTCGTCCAGTTTTCAAATTGGAAAAAGTGCATTAATACAAAACGATTAATAAAAATTAATTTTTCGTTCTATTCGGTCAACGCAAACTTGGGTGTCATACGAAAACAATGTCAAAGTCTGCTGCATCGTTGTTGAAATGTAAGGAAAAATAATGATTTTCACCGGCAAAAAGCATCAAATTTTCATCCAGTATTTGTGAAAAATAGTTTGACAGCCTTTGCAATAATTGGAAAGAGTGCACATCAGTTATTGCAATAAACGAATAAAATATTTCGTTATATTCCAACGATGCAGACTTGAGCATAATCGAAAAGTTTTTCCACTAAATCATATGAAAAGTTTGGCAATGAAAAAAGTAAAGCAGGAAGGACTGCGCGCGCGCGGTTTAAATTCTTGGAAAGTGTCGTTGCTTATAAATGACAACGCGGGAGATGTTCAACTCTGGTCGTCTCGCCCTGCTGGTTTTTCCGTGTTTACACCGAGTTCACCAACTACACACGTCGCGTACATGTGCCAGCGTATACCCTTCGCTGCTTCCTCGTTATTCCCAAGTATATATACATGTATGTGTGCTCGTGCGTGTTGTCAGTGCTGACCAAAAGGTACGCGATTCTGCCCGGACTTTTCCTTGCCATCCCTGCTCCTTTTTGCTTGTTTAAACTCTTAACGATTGTTCAACTTGCTCCCCTCGCAGTTTGTGCTTTGGCTCTTCTTCTCTTTATCTCCCGCTGTTTAGATCATTACGGCCTTCTAAACTCCCCCCACAAAGAGACTCGTGAGAATTTTTCTTCGACGGTTCAACAGTTTCCTCCTCCCTAGATCGCTGCGAGCTCCCGATTTGCAGGAGCTTTCTTCTGATCGTCGACACTCGCTTCCTTCTCGCGATTCCCTCATGTCGCGTCTCTCCCACGAACCATTTATATCGCCCTCTTCCTTGTGTTTTTTTTTCTTATTTTATACTCTCTCGTGTCCGCGTTGAGCCACCAGCCCGAGATAACGATCGAGAACTTTCATTTGCCTCCTCAAACGTTTCGGTATTTAGAATTATCATTTTATGGGCTCGAGGCATTTTTTTTTTTTTTTTTTTACCATTAATAATGCAAACGTAATGGAGCCGTATACAAAGCGGTCACGATGATGGTGCGGTCATGCGGCTATTCTAACCATGCGGAATGTTGTAAAGCTGTCCCTTTCGACCAAATAGTTGGCCTAAACGTTCTGATAATACGTGGTCAGTTTGGCAAACCACTGACTATTAATACAGCTAGCTCGCTGAATTGACGAGCTTTGTAACTCGTCTCTCTCCCTCTCTCCTCCTCTATCTCGACTGCTTTATTCCCTTTGCCTCCTTCCATCGAGCTTCCTGGCACGTGAATCCCTCGTGTCTTGTATGTTGGGCAGAAATTCTGATGGTTTTGCCGACGATCAGTCTGGTCGCGCTCGCTATTTTATTCACTTTGTCCAGTTTAGGCGTCTCCGTTTTTTTTTTTTCAATTCTTACTCATATACTTTAGACTCGCTAGTATATTTTACGGTCCTTCGGTATTTCGGTATTTCGGAGTACCGACACGTGCGATCAACCTATTCACGGTACAAGATGCCGGGGGCAAGAACGCGTCCGTAAAGAAACCGAGAAAAAAAGAGGGAGAGAGAGCGAAATGGTGAAACGAGTTTACTCTCTGAAATGCCGTTTACGGCCCCGCCGCGACAAGTCTCGTTGCGCTTGCCAACGACCACGCTCCAATGTTATTCACCAAAAGTCCAGGTAAACTCGTTATTCTTTCGCCAACTTGTAGGTCAGTCCCCGCGCGTACCTTACACTCCCGATCATTCTCTGCTGCTTGCCTATACATTTGTATATGCCAAGTCACCGGCTGCTTGACCGTCGCGATCCTTATCCGGTCAATTGACAAATTGGTCCGATGCGCGGCCAGCCAAGACTCGCAACGTTCTGGCTAACGTCGCATAACTTTAAACCCGAGTCCCCGTTAAATCTCCCCGCGCGGCCTTTTATTCGCTCGACCAACTTGGAGCTAACATCAAGGATTATGTTCGCGACCTTCAATTTGCCGCTTTTTCTACTCGCATCGCATGCTCGTAAGAACGAAATATCTTTACCCCGTGATTCACACTTGTCCCGGTGCAATCCGGAAATCATAACGTCCGTTTTGCTCAATGTCAACGAGATCGATTAATCAACTCGCGAGCTCTTCGATTCAATTTGCTGGGCTGTATGCGTCTGTACACGAGGAAAAAGCTCGTTCCCCGTATATACCCGAGGCGGTTTATGCGGCGACGAGTTGAGTCAACGAGACTAACTCGACGTTGCTCGTCTCAACATAAAAGCAGCAACAATTCTGTACAAAAACGTGGGTAACCACCACGTAAATAGCAAGTACGAGCACAAAAGATTCTCACATGGCTATGTGTCCAATCCGTTCTGCACGTGACCCCATGAATGCTGCGCTTTTTAACGTACCAAGAATCATCATAATTATATTACGTCCGTTTAGTTAATCTTGTGGGTTTTTGTGTCGTTTCATTCATTTTCTTGTCCTCGCGACTCACCTTCGCGTCGGTTTGCTCCGAGAGAGAGAGAGAGAGAGAGAGAGGAACGTGGCGCGCATGGGAGGCCGGAAGTACGCGTTAGGAAATATAATGCAAGCCCAGGCACCTGGTGGACCGCCGATAAATCGCTCATGGTTCACGAGCAGCATACCACCCACCTCGACCTCTCCCTCTATTCTTCTTGCATGCTTTCCACGCTTGTACTTTGAGTTAGTCGGCTATATGGTCCAGAGCTTTTCTCCTATCTCTCGTTGTTTCCTCGCCGCATATCTATATCGACTATACTTCCGTTTCCTCGACTCCCACGGGACCGGAAGCTATATCCTCGAAGCTTGCTGCTCCTGCACCGTACACCAAGAGCGATCCAGAACTCTGGGCGGTTACGAAGATCCTCCAGGATCCGGACGCCGTAGTACGCCTGCAGTCCCCCTCTCCCTCTCTCTCTCTCTCTCTCTCTTTCTTCCCGTGCCCCTGGAGAGCGCTCGCCGCTGTAATCCCAGGGAACAATGTTACCGAGACCCTGCGTCGCCTGCTCCTACCGAGTTCGTGGTCGCCTTTCCTAGCACGCGTGAAAACTTTCTCGTCGCGAATACCCCCCTTTCGCCCCCCGTCTCTGAATCCTCGCGATCTCGAACCGAAGGTGAACGTTGGCCCTCCTCCTTTTGGTGTACGAGCGGTGTACGTATAAACGTACAAACACGGAGAGCAAAGATCAACCGCCCCCGCCGCGACGCGATGTGACGATCTTTGCTCGCTCATTCCCCCTGGACATCAAGTTTTCTCCTTTTATCAATTGACAAGAAGAAAGAACTGCACTTTTAGTTTTCCCTCGATTTATCAAGGTATCGGGCTTCCCTGTATGACGAACTCGTTTGCACTTGCCCACACTCCAACCAACTCTCTGTCGAGCTCCTGCTTCTCTTGGTCCCACTTTCGTGACCCGAGTATTATGTAACATCTCGACCTCTCCTGGCTCTCTATAATGTCGAAATCCTTTCTACTGCTGGCTCTCGTGCTCCCGCGATCCTTCAAAACTCCGGTCCTCGCCCTCTCTCGACGTTTTTCTAATTTACGCGGCGGCGACGGCGGCGGGTCATGACGAGAACATGCGTCTCATCTGGTCGTCTCTGTGTGCTAAATACATGCTAACCGAGCTCGTGCGACGTCTGTTGTAGCATAACGAGTACAGAGTCCATTCGTTTGCGCATGAACGGACCAAGATTCAAGTTGCAGTTGGTCCTTCTATCCAGCACGCATATTCCTTCGTATATAGAGGCACGTGTATACGGAGCTGGCTACGCTCGCGAAATGAACTGCCGCTGTCACGAGAGGACACACGCTCCAGTGCAACAACGACGAGAGAGCCAGACTCTCGCTCCAACAGTCCCTCTGCTTTCCACTCGCGCTGAATATACCATACACGTTAGCCCGGCGAGCATAGTTATCGCGTCTTGTGTTCTCGTTTACTTTGAATGTCTCGGTGTTTGTCTCTGATATTCTCGCCTGACAGAGCAGTCCCAGCTCCAAATCAATCCACAGTCGCACTATCGATCCTTTCGCTCTCCTCCCCCGCCCGCCCATGTTCTCCACCGCGTTCTCTTCGCTCAGACCGAGAGAGAGAGAGAGAGAGAGAGAGACACCACTTCGTTAACCGAGTGAGCTTACTCGCCCACGAGTCTCCGGCACACGATCACTCTCCGCGATACACTCCACTCGTTAAGGAATCCTCCCTCCCTCCCGTACAGTCAGGTCAATCGAGTATCGCGACTGCTAAAACGTTGACGATTTCTTCGAAACCTCCTGGCCGCACGAAAATCACTTCGAAAAATTGTCGTCATATTTTTAATTCAATGAATTGAGAATGGAAAAAATATAACGCGCCCGAGTCATTCGGTATATGAATCGGTGATATATTTATTGCGGCTGATGCAACACGCAGCTGCTTTCTCGTTTTTATGTGCAAATTTTCAAGATATTTGACAAAAATTGAGTTGTTTTATTGTTCAGAGACTAAGTCTCTGCTGGTTCTTTCTCTTCGTGGTGGACGAAACGATTTAAAATTTGTTATTTCTTTGTTGTTTGATTGCAGACGCGGCTGTTTGGAAAATTCGTGGAGTCCGAGTGGTTCTACCCTGGAGGAGGAGGAGGAGGAGGAGGAGGAGGAGGAGGAGGAGGAGGAGGAGGAGGCTGAAAAAAAGAGAAATAAAAATAGAGAAGTGAGAAGCGAGTGAAAATCTCGGCCCGACGTAGTTTAGAGAAAGTTTCATTGGATCACACGAGAAGGGTTAAAGAGGATCGATTAGCGGAGCGGGTTAAAAAGGCAAAAATGAAGCTCGACGAGTGTCGCCGGTATCGTCGGCGATCGTCGCTGCTGCACAAACTTTCCAATAACTTGATAGTTTTTTATTTTTTCGTACAATTGATGGGAACGTGGCCAACTTTGAGATGCGTCAGTGATGGCCAAGCGACCTATAACATTGTCAATAAATTTTACGATCCGGAAGTACAGCGAATGAATCATCTCGTCGTTGACAAAAATACCGGTCGCGTTTACGTCGGTGCGGTTAATCGATTGTATCAATTTTCTCCTGATCTTAATCTCGTGGTGAAGGTAATAACGGGACCTCAGGACGATGCGTTGCTCTGTTCGACCCTCGATTGCCCCCGGGAAACCGTTAAAAAGCTCGCCGATGACGTCAACAAGGTGTTGGTTATCGATTACACAACGACGCGGCTAATTTCTTGCGGCAGCCTCTTCCAGGGCATCTGCACCGCCCGCAATCTCCACAACATTACCGACGTCGTACAAAAGATCAAGGAGCCCGTTGTCGCGAATAACGCGACAGCCTCGACCTTCGCCTTCATTGCTCCCGGCCCTCCAAACCCGCCGGTATCCCAAGTAATGTACGTCGGTGTTACCTTCACCGGTAATTCGCCCTATCGGGCTGAAGTTCCCGCCGTAAGTTCGCGATCTCTCGACAAAGACAAAATGCTCAATATCGCCGAATCGGCGGTTACCACCGGCACTCGGATCTTTGTTAATTCATTGGCTCGCGAACGTTATCCGATCAATTACGTTTATGGATTTAGCTCCGAAGGCTTCAGCTACTTTTTCACAACACAATTGAAAGACACCGCCGTTCCCGCTTACATTTCCAAACTCGTTCGCGTCTGCCAAGAAGACAAATATTATTATTCTTACACCGAAGTTCCCATCGAATGTACCGGCAAAGAAATAAATTACAATCTCGTCCAAGCTGCATACGTTGGCAAAGCCGGATCCGTTTTGGCCGGCGATCTCGGTATCACCGCCCAGGACGATGTTCTCTTTGCTGTTTTTGCGCAAAGCACCGCCGTTAACAGCGATCGACCGCTCAATCAATCCGCCCTATGCGTTTATTCACTCAAAGCCATCAGGCGAAACTTTATGAGAAATATACAGAGTTGCTTCACCGGCGAGGGACAGCGAGGCCTCGACTTTATTTCACCCAGTCATCAGTGCATTCGAACGGTGAGTTTAACCATTTTAATACTCCGTACTCGACCGAGATCGGATGAAATTTTTTTCTTTTCTTCCATTTTATTCGTTAATTATTGAACAATTTCCACAATTCTCGAGTTCGTAACGTTGGAATGCAACGAAAAATATTTCTTTCCATCGACCATTCCTTCAATTTCGTCAAAATCCATCCCAACTTTTTTCGAGCCAATATATTCTTCCCGGAGCGATAACCAAATCACAATCACAATTTAATTTTCCATCATCGAAAATAATGATGAACTTTCGCAAAGAATAAAACTAATTTCCTTGCATTCCAACGATGCAAACCTCAACCTCTTATTTTTATCGCTCATTTCCTCTGCTTTCGATCCCAACAAAGTTTTCCTCATCGAACAGAAAACAAAATTAAAACGGAAATTCGTTGCATCACAGCGAACTTCGTGGGACGTGAATTTTTATTTCCTTTCGATCGGAATTCCAAGCCACTGACCCGGTTTCCGCGTCTCATATGTGCGGAAAAAAAAAAAAAAAAAAAAAAAAAAAAACTCGTCCGTTTTATCCCGAAAGGTGCAAACTTGAAAATTAGACGAAATTGAATGTGCTGCGAGAGGCGGTTTGTCGACTTAGTGAAACTGACTCATGCATTTATGCAATTTACTGCGGCAAGATTTCATTGCTATATTTATAGGTGCATAAATGTATGGCGCTTCTTTGCTCGGAGATTATTTTCTCAAGGAAATCCAACACGGTAACGCGCGGGCGGCGGGGGGGCGGCCATGTAACCACGTGCGCGTCCTTGTCGCTCTCCGGCTCTTTCCTCAGCTTATTCCATTTCTTTTCTCTCTCTATACATTGTACCGGAGTATTTATCTATCGGCCGCACGTTTTAGAACGCAGCGATGACTCGGGATTCGCTCTGCGTGGATGCTGCCTGCACCTATCTCGCGCGGGTTACGTAACCCATGTGATAATTATTTCTCTTGCCATACAAGAAATTACATTTTACTCCGGTTATTGAGGACGCGGAAATGCAAAAACTTTTTCATCTTTTTTTCTCTCGAATATGTCGCATCGTGCACCATAAAAAATGGTGAAAATTAAAGGGCATTTGCTGATTTGATGGTTTATTAGCCGAGAATATAAAGAATGCGAAAATTTTACTCGGAGTTTAAAAAAAAAATGTGGAAAAATTTCCATTTTTTTTCCTCTTATTCATTTCACACCATAAAAAATGGTAATAATCCGAGGTCATTCCCTCGTTTTATGGTTCAGTAGTCGACAATATCGGGGACGCGAAATTTCGACGACTCGATATCGACTGAAACTTTTTCGCTTTTTTTCTGTGCAAATCTCCATTTTGTATAATTAAAAAAACGATGAAAAATTCAAGGCAATTTTCCAATTTTATGGTTTGGTAGCCGAGGAGAATATCGAGGACCTTTAATATTATTAAGATTTGCTTTGGCGATTATTGTAATATGAGGAGCCAAGATGGCCAAAGCCCGATGATGGGGTTTCTTATGGGATTTCGAGCAGGTAATCGCCATGCACTAAAAATCGAGCTGCTCCGTACAATATTAAGTCTTTTACTTACTTTTCAACTCGTTGCTTTATTGTGTAGTGCTTTTTGGCGCATATATACTTGCTGTGCCGGTTAATCTATTTTCCAATAGCAATTTATGCAGATTATTCGGTTATTCGGGCTTCGTACGTATATATTGACGCCCAGGACTCGGCCGAAAATAAGGATTTTAGGATCGCGAGCAGCTATGCCGGGGAAAGCGTTTTTTCTAGCGAATTTAAATTCCGCCCCAATAGGATGATAGATATAAAGGATGAAAGAGCCGAACGCTATACGCTATAGAGAGAGGAGAGAGTTAAGTGCGCTTTGACGAAAGTTACTTGAGCCTCCGGCTTTCGGACGTTTGAATTTGTTTATTCGCGCCCAGGCTGCTCTAGTGGAAAGACCGCGAATTGAGTTTTCCTATGGAGCTCCGCTGCTATCGTGTGCAGTGCAAACGAGCCAAAGGGTGAGACAAGCTTCGATGAAGGAGAAGAAGGCCAACGGCGGGGATACCGCCGAGAGAGAAGCACGCCGGGTAGGTAAACGGATCGTCAAGCCCTAATAAACTCATACATAGACGCGAGCCGGATAACTCGTTTAATATCCCGCGAGAGCAAGTTGGTGCTCTCTGTACGCGCGACCAGGCCCCGCTCAGCCTTCCCCAAAAATCAATAAAAACAACGTCTTTTTATCCTGAAACTCGCACAAATTTTAATTCCTCGCCATCGCATCGAGCATCATTTCATTTTTATTTTCCCTCGTGTCCGTAACACAAATTCTATACGCGCATACGTCCTTCAATTAATTTAATCGCGATATCTTGTTGGCCGTCCCTCCCACGCGTTTAATATCAAACCGTCGCGCCTGCAAGCCGGATATGCCTAATTTATTTTCTCGCTGGTGTTCATCATCGACACGGGATACATTTTTTTTCCGTCCTCGACTTGTTCGCTTTGCACTCTCCGCTCGCGCTCCTCTTTCTCCCTCTTATCAGCAGGATGCGAGCACTTTGAGGTTATCGGCGCCCTATTATCTTGCGCGGCGAACAAGAAGAAAAAATCTCGACCGACGCGAGAGACCGACGCTCATCTCATTTCTTTATTTCTCAATTATTCTTTTCGATTGCCTCATTCGTATCGGCCAACTCTGATACAACGAAAACAGATTTTTTTCTAATTTGTAAAAAATAGTAGCTCGTCGTCAGGCTTCTTTCTCGTTAGAAAACTAAATTTACTGAAATTTTTTCGTTTTCTTTTTTTATCCGATTAATTATTAAAATAATAAAGAAACAGTGAATTTTTAATTTTTTTCCCAACCATGATCTATATCATACGAAAACGATGTTCAAGTTCGCAATTTCTGATTCGAAGCAGAGCGCAGAATTTTCGTTATCCGATCGGCACTCCGATCAATTCGAACTTGAGTGCCATTGTCCAATGAATTTTTTTAAATACTCACGAACCCACCAATCAGCTTCATTTATTTTGCACGAGCTCTGAAAGACTCTGTTGTCTTTTGAGTTAGCCTGTGCGCACTTGAAATTTTATTGGTTCCCAGAGGTAAATGGTCCGATTTCGTCGAATTTACCGAAATTGCACTCATCTATGTATTAACCAACGGACCAAGTCCGGGGCAATGCGCGTGCGTTTCGCCCAGCATCCTTCGCCTTCCTCGTCTTATACAAACGAGGCTCCTGCATACGTGCTCATCCAAGGCGTATAACGATCGCTCCAGTATTTTCTGTCGATCCATTCGTCTTTCTCTTCTCCCTTTTCGACCATCCACCCGCCTACCATTCACCCTTTTCTCTTGCTCCATTTACAACCCTTAGTTTCACGAAAATCATCACTTTCTCGTCGCGCTCCTTATTCACTTCCAACTACGCGCAGCCAATCAGCCTCTGGATGCTGACGGCATGACGAACACGCATAAGCCACAAGTACCAAATATATCTATATAGCCTGCCACAAGGATATACGGCGAGAGAGCCAGCCAGAGACGGAAATAATGACGAAAGGAAAGGAAGACAGGGAGAATATGCATTTGAGTATGATAATAGGGCATCTGGGCGTATTCCTGATCGTTTCTACATGAATGGAATATTACATACGAACAGCTTTCTCTCATCCTCTCCGCAGCCCCCTCTCTCTCTCTCTCTCTCTCTCTTACAAAAGCCACACGTCTTTGCTTCAAACTCGCATGTACAACGCTTTGTCTATCTACTCCCTCGCAAACGCACTCTCAATATTACAAGTTACAAATTTCAACTCCGAAATTCCTCCGAGCCTTCAATATATACGGAAAAAATTACAACGTTGAAATAAGACGGAAATCGAAATGGAGAAAAAAAGAAAAAAAGAAAAAAATAGAAACGCCGAGCGATATTTTTTTGTTCTTTACATTATTACGCATTATCCAGGATGTCAAGTTTGATTTGGAGAATTTGAGAATCGAAACGGTTTTTGCCAGAAAAGCACGTAATTTTTTGACCACCTTGTGTATATATCGTAAAGCAAAGCTCCCGCGGTAGTTGTACAGCTCTCTTCCCGGGTATCCACCCGGACTCAGTTATAGTCTGCTTTTACGTTACGAGTTTCGCTTGCTACGTGAAACTACCTCCCCCCAACTTGCCAGCAGGGGCTTGCATCGAGATACCGCGTCGACGGAGAAGAGTCGCGTTCCCCGACGCGGACACCGACGAGGCTTTATTGGAAAATACAACGTATCGTAGCTCTCTGCATGTGTGTGGGCATGGAAACAGAGCCCCTTGAGTGCACTCTTGGTGCATTGAGAAACCTCACTATCGTCCTCCCCCCCAATCACTTTTCTTTCTCGAGTCTCTCGCCCTCTCGCGTCTTCCCGGAACACACTTGCGTTTCCAACGTCTTGTCATTTCTCGCATCCACCGTTTGAAGCGCTTTTCTGCTTCGAGACACACACAAAAATGGACAAATAATGAAACTCTCGCGTGTATGTGTGCAGCATGACGATCCGTTAGTGCTTTAAGGAGAGCAAGAGCCGCGGGGCGGAGAATGAGGGAATGTGGAGCGGCAGACCAATTTCTCGACGGAAAACTTGACAGGAGGGTTTGCTGACTCTCGGGGAAAATCCGGCCACGTCTCGTAATCCAGCCAATCATTCCACGCTCTGGCAAGAAGAGCATGTGCCTCTACGTCTACCGACTATGACCTATCGCGTCTCTGTACTATTTCTCTCCGTCTCATTCGACTTCGGGCTACTGGCCGCTACTGCCTCTTGTCTGCGGCAAAACTGGCAAATGACAGGGAACGCGAAACCCATCAGGGAAATCAAACAAATGTCACCAAATTATTCATCCCTTGAACATTATATTTACAACAAACAACAAATTATTGCCGCTACTTTTTCAATCGATTCGTGCGCCGGTGACGACAACAAGACACTCAAGTTTGCAACGTTTTGGGCAACAACGCGAAAAACATTTTTTTTTAAATCAATTATTCGTTATCAATCGGAAAGGAAGAGAGGAAAAACGGAATTTCGTACGACGACGTTGACCGGAATAACGTAAAAATGTTTTTTTTTTCCATCACGGCGAGGGGCATTAACCGAAGGAAAAAAATCGTTTGAATCGCATACGAAACTTTATTTCCACATCGCACTATGAAAACTCTGGGTACAATACACCAGCAGCGTAGACTTTGCCATTTTCACTTCCATTTTTACAGGCTGACCTAAAATCTCGTTTTTTTTTTTTTTAGTACGTGCCGATTGTTTGCGCGCCCTCAATTCTTCCCTCCCGTGCGGACAAAGGGCATTATGGAAACGTGTGTGAAAAATGCAGAAAAAAAAAAACAAAATGGGAATAAAAAAAAGTCTCGTGATGAAAAACGAAATGCGCCGAGTGACTGGACGACCATAGAGTTGAATAGTTACGGCGAGACAAAAACTCGGAACGTAAATATAAAGAGGAAAAGGGACATGGAGACCGAGAGAGAAGGGGGGGGGGGGGGGTAACGTTGAGTGGCAGGATCAAAAAGAAGTTATGGCAAGCAGTGAAAGAGATTGGTGCGAAAACGAGCGAGTGAAAATGGCTCGGGCCGTAGGAAGTTAAGTCTCCGGAAGTGTGGAAGAAAAAAATGACCGGGAGGAAGAATGAGAATGTGAGAAGAAAAATAGGTCCCGCGGTCTTCGCGCTCCCGTCACGTTTAAGAAAAAAGCTATTCGCGCAAATTGGATGGCCCTGCCCTACTCGCTCTCTCTCTCTCTCTGCCGTGTCTCGTAGATTTTTGGACTCTTTCCCTCTCACAGTCGCTCTCACTTTGAGGACTGAGAGGAACCGCGAAAGTCCGCTGGTAGTAGCCAACACACAAACGTCCTGAGACTAAACCGTGCAATTAAAAAGTTTCGAATGGAAATAAAGAAAGAAAAAGGGCTCAAGCGAGAACGCGATATCAAACTCGGCAGCCACGCAGGAGCCACTCGAGAGAAATCGCCCTAGAATCCATGGAAAAGTGGAGAAAGTAAAAGAGAAGGGCCAGAACCTCGCGAGAGAAAGAAAGATAAAGATGCGAAGGGGCGCGCGAGAAACGACTATGCAATTGTTCCATGAACATTTGTGAGTTCGAGAGTTGGTGGAACTGAAACCAAATCAGCAAGAGAGAGAGAGAGAGAGAGAGAGAGAGAGAGAGCGAGGCGTGCTTGCAGCATTTTTAATTGGCTTTTCTTATTCCCATTCTCCATAACCTCTCATCCGCCTTATTTATCTTTTTCCTTTATTTTCTTCCACATTTTTCTTCACTTTTTTCCTCGAGCCTCGCGCTCGACAAGACTTTGGAACAATTTAAATTTTTATCGAGCCCGAACTGCGCCGCCTCGTCGCTTCGGACGCGATGACTCGCTCAAATAATGACTGATTAATTTATTCGCGCATGAACGCTAGTCGGGCCCAAGGAACCAGACGAACCGGGACGATCGATCGAGCACGAAATTCATTCGGCCCAACATTATGCGCTTTCTCTCCCTAATTAATCTTGCAATTCACCTTTTATTTTTCATTTTCTTTCTCTTGCCCTTCTCTACACGTACTTATCTCGAGCTCAATTTTTCACTCGGACACTCTCATCGAGCCAATACTCGGCATTAACCAATCGCACCGTTTTACACAATGTCCAAGTTCGCGTCGTTGAAATGCAACGAAACCTCACTACTTTTTATAACCAGAGCGTTTAATTTTCATACTGTATTTGTCAAAAATACTGGCTCAGTATTTATTGTTATTCAAAAATGTAATTTTCTTAAAAAAAAATTGGAAAAAGCGCTGCATTAATTATCAAATTAGTGAATAAAAAATAAATTTTCCGTTGTATATTCCAACAATGCAAATTTCAGGATCATACGAAAACAATGTTAAAGTTCGCATCTGTCATAAATAGTGTGTCAGCCTTAATTGTTAAATCGAATTTAACTAAAAAAAAAAAAAAAAATACAACAAAGTCCATTCAATTATGAATAAATAACGAATGAAAATGCATTTTTCGATGTATTCCAGCGATGGAAACTTCGGTATTAACGTTTTATCCCCAAAATACTGATTAACGATTTGATGAAACTCGAACGTCAAGCTGGATTCGTTTGACATTTGGTTGTTTCATGTCGTGAGCTTGAAAACTCAAACGTGTAAGAGTGCAGATGACGCGAACTGGGTATGGGTGGACCATTTCTGTTTCTTTGAGAATAAGGGGCTGCTGTGTTGTTCACATCAGAGGGCGTGTGCATTCTCGCCCTCTGGCACTTTGCCTCGTCGCCTGCAGCGACAGCAGCTGCAGATGCAATTGCGCTAACACAACAGTTATATATACACGAGTACGTTTCACACACACACGCACACACGCACACACACACACACACATATATATATTTGACTATAGAAATCGGTTAACTCGTGTCGAGTGTTGTGTTGAGGATTTCACTCCGAGGACGAGTTCCAGTTGCTCGACTCAGCGACCGAGATACTTCCGGTCCACGAGATCCGCAACACTTTTCCTCCTCTCTCTCTCTCTCTCTCTCTCGTTCTCGTGACCGCTTCGTGGCGCACGGTCTCTTGCTTTGTCTTGTCGAGCTCTAAGATATCCATGCAGCTCCAATATGTACGTAGGAGGCGCGCAGTGTGTGGCTCGCGTTTCAGGCCGAGTAACCGGGTTAGCCCGTTTATGAGAATAGTTAAGCACTCGACCGATGGCGCAACCGGCCCCGCACAATCCTTTTTACCATAGACGCGCTCGATTCTTCATCTCCAAATAATGAAAAATAAAAAATATCATTCGTCGAAGATTCGATGGTTTAGCAAAAATTGTGTCTGCAAAGAAAATTGTATTTTCAACGTGTAGAAAAAAGATTTCGTTGGTGTGAAGAAAATTGTTTGGGTTCCCATTGTCTCGACCCCAACGAACACACGTACAGGGAGTTTAAGCTCCCTGGTGTGCGATCCCCAATTAAACAGCTCACCCACTCCCTCGTTTCTTTCCTATAAATAAGGATTACCAGTGAGAGCGAGGGAGAAAAGGATCTCGTACGAGATTCCGCGAGGAAAAACATAGCCTTAACTAGACTGCATCGAGATGGAAGAGGAGAAAAAAAGCAGCACACGCGGCGGCGAGGCTATTGTGAAAATGGCCAAATCCGAGGAAACGATCGACGAGAGACGCACGAGAGAAGAAAGAGGGTGGGAGGACAAATCATCAGCAGCGATATGCGAGGCAGATGCATTACATGGCTAGGATCGAATAAATTCTTCGGAGGTTTTCTCATGTCGCGAGGAAATCGTGGCTTGGCAAATAGAATGTGAAAAAAAAAAAGAAAAAAACCCCCTCTAAGGCGACTGTAGAAACGAGGCCAACGGAAAAAAAGAAGAAGAAAGAACGCAAGTGAGAAAAGGGGCGAGAGCAATTTCCATCCGAAAGACACCGATTTATATTCTCATCCTGTGTCACCGCGAGACAAGTCGATATGGGCCAGACACTTTTTCACCCCGATCCCAATAACATAAAGAGAGTAGTAACTCTCCGAGAGACAGACAAAAATCCATGTCCTCAACGAAATTGATCCTGCTTTTCCAAAAGTCCCTAAATGTTTCTTGTTTTTCACACACTGCTGGCTTGCGTTTTAGGTCTCGAGGGCGGAAGGAGGGGGGGGGGGGGAAGAGAGAGTGAGAGGAACGACGTGGTTGATGTGAATAGAACGAATGTTTGTTGGCATCTTTCGAAAAATCAAATTCCGTGATTATTGACTTTTTCCCAAGCCACTCGCTTTGAATATTTCGTCGAATCTCGTCGCCGTCAATGGGAAAATAAATTTCAACGAAAAAGTCGGATGACGAATTTTATTGGGAAAAGTATGAGAAAATAAAAAAATTGTTTGTACACGATAAAAAGTATCGGGCGTTTTTAGCCAAAGTTTTTAATTAATAATATTCCATTTTTGCCGAGTTGACGGGAAACGAATGCGATCGAAAGAGCGAATAAAAATAGGAAATAAACAAAAAGCTTGGGTGATTGCGATCTCCAGAGTCACGTCAACAAAATCGAGCCACCGGGGAAAAAAAAAAACAACATGAATGATATTGCCATTTTATTCATTCGCGTCGTTGAATTTGTCGCTGCGTATTTATTGGAGGCTCTCCGCCGCATGGCCTCTCTCTCGATATCATGTGAATAAAAAAGCGTTTCCGGAAATTGGCGTATTCGCTGGATTCTTCGTCTTCAGAATTGCTGCTTCGTTCTACTTATCATAGGGCGGCGAGAGTTAAATATATTTTTAGTCGAGCAAAATCGAAACGAATTTGCTCGCGCGCACGACCTCGAGTTATCGATCGTTGAAAATTTTCATTGGTATTGTTGGGTACATTGTGAAAAGTGTGCCGAGGGGGCGCGAGATGAGCCGAGTGCGGAGCAGGAGCGAAAAGGGCGAGGCCATCCCTATGGACCGACCGGCGCGTGTAGGTCGAGGCAGGCAGCCGAAGGGAGGGAAAGACAAAACAAAAAGAAAAAAGCCCTGGAGAACGAGAAAGCGAGTCGTCGGCCAAGGCAGACGATGACGATAATTCGATGCGAAGCTACTCAGTTTAACGCAACAGGCCGGAAATATATTGTGAAATAGATAGACTCTGCTGATAGCCGATTGTGGATCTCGGAGAACGGCAATGAGACAAGAATCCAAACGGACGGGAGACAGAAAAAACACGACGAAAGAGCAGGAAAAAGTTTAATCCGGAGGTGAAAATAAGTTGCTAATGAAATGTCCATCTCATTTCTCCATCGACTCCATTATGTCCAGATATTTATCGATCCTTAGCGGGCAAAAACCTTCACAAACTCTCGGAAAGCGAGACGACCGATAAATTGAGAAATAATTTATTCGTTCAAAGGGAGAGAGATCGTTAGGAATGTGATTTTCAACAATTTGAAATTTCGCATCGTTGAAATGCACAGAAAATTATAATTATTTCTTGAAGCAGAGCCCAAAAATTTGGATACGGAAATTTGTGGAAAAGTAAAAAAATCTTTTTCGTTGTATTTCAAGGATGCAAACTTGGCGGCGGTATATCATACGAAAAAGGTATATCGAAGTTCTCGTCGTTGAAACTCAACGAAAACGGATTATTTTCCGAAGGAGAACGCAAAATTTTCATGCAGAATTTGGGCAGAGCGAATTAATTTGAAAAAAATTGTAAAAAGCCGAGATCAAATTAAACATTTTTTCAAAAACATACGACGTTTATGAATATTTCGCAAGGACGAATATATCCTTTTAAATTCTCCAAAATGACAAAAGAAAATATAGGATCTCGGGATCTCTCTACTACTAATTCTCGGGATTTGGTTCGTTTCGTAACAGCCGGTAACAGCAGGGCGGGCGGTACACTCTCTGTGTAATCAACGGACCATTTGCTCGGAGCTTTCTAATCAGTCCTCGGACGAGATTCGTGTATGCTGCCTCACAATACATCAGATGGCGCACACTCTGACAGCCGGACAAACACACGGACACGTCCTCGCGCGAATCGCCCATGTATAATGTATATATTTAATTTTTGTGGCAAGTAGAAATGTTGGTGAGGTTTCGTCGATTTCGGAGTAGTTCTCCATACACGCTACCACGTTTATCGCATTTAATCGCGACTCCTACTCGCGCCAAGCCAACCGCCAACTTTGACCGCACTCCCAAAATCCACATTATCACTATCAACCTGCATCCCCTTAACTTAGCCTCAATATCTATATCTCCCCTCCATGCATATAAATGTTTTAGTGTCGGATGTATGCTCGGTCTCCGAGCTAGCGAGAACACTAACCGGACGTTGAACACACGCTCGAATAAACCCGCAGCGCCAGGCTTTACGTTTAGCATTTCCGTTTTTACTCTCTGACCTCTTTCTCCTCTATATCACTTTTTCCGCATATGTATGTACATTTTAATCGCGACTGCTTGCCGCATCAGCAGCAGCGCCAGCCCCGTAGATTTGGCGAGCTTGACAATAAAAAATCAAGATAATTCTGCTCGAGCCGAGAATATATCAAAAACAGAAACGAATTTGTCACTTTTAATCAAAGAAAATGCGACGCGGCAATATTTCGAAATAAAAACGATGCGACACGAACGCGTGGCCGAGAGAGAGAGAGAGAGAGAGAGAGAGAGAGAAAAAACAAATGAGCAGACTTTTATTAATTTTGGAGGTTCATCAAGTTGCCGCATGAGGCTTAAGGATAATGAACGTAATAAAAATGCAAGTAGACAGGAAGTACGGGGAACCGGATTGCTCGGGATATAACACGGGAATCGTTGACCCAAATTAAATCGGTGGTGGTCGATGTTCGGAAGCCTCTTTGTTGATGAGCCATTCGGACCTTGATGGCCTCCTGTTCGGGGTTAAATGACACACGCCCACGCGTACGGTTATACGTCGTCGCGGTAGTCTGTAGTTTTCAGCATCTGGGGGAATCTCACCTCTATATATTTGGCTTATATGTATATATATGTATATAATATTTATACGGCAACCACAAGGGCGGATAATACGTAAACAGCCAGCCGTACTTGTACGTTATCGTAAACTGTGTACACGAGCATTCTCCAAGATGCAATTTACAGGCGCCTGCCGCATCAGGCGCACTCCGAACCTACACCGATTAATCATTAATTTAACCGACCTCTTCGATTTAATAGAGGTAAACGGTCTTGTCCCTCATAAACGCCAATCTAGGTCCATATTCTCGCCCCTCCTCCTCCTCGTGTTCCCACCAACTACCATCGAGAGGAAACAATTTCCAATGTTGTTGATGAAAACGCATCTAAAGAAAAGTTGACACGCGCTTTACCAAAATCGTCGTCGTTGCATCGTTTTCGAATGCAATGAAAAAATGTCTTTCTGTTTTTCATTTGAACGCATCGCATTGGTCACGAAGAAAAGATTAAATATTTTTTGATGCATTGCACGAATCGAAACTTGAATGCCATATGCAATTTGCGTCGGCTGGTATGAAGAAAAATATTCGTGTCTGTTTTATTGCGATAAATATCAACGCTATTTTTCCGTTTGTCTGTGTTGTGTTTTATGAAGCGCGTAATACCGCGGATATATTCCGGTGCGACATCGTACCGCGGCCTCCAATTCAACTTTCTATTGTTATATTATGTTGTTTCTTTCCTTTGATCCAGCTCGCATTTCGTCCTCTATATTCTTCCTTTCCTTCACTATTTTCCTCCCCCTTTTCTCATCTCACACTAGTTAGCAATTTTTTTCGATCCCTGTGTTTTACCGCTCTCGTGGACTGGCCAGCGAACCGAGGGTCGCACAATGAAACTAAAAGAAACAAGAAATGAGAAAATTAAATGAGAGAGCGAGAAAGAACGCGGAGGGAGGGAGGGAGGGAGGGGGTGGTGCGGCTCGAGGGCAACCAACTCCGCGCACTTTGACCATTTTCAATTTTCTTTTTTTCCCTCATACACACCCCCTGTTTATTGACCGGATATCCCCTCCCCCATCATACCCTCAGCACTCTTTTTCTTTTATTTCGCTATTATTGCTCCGCGTTTTTTTGTTTTCCACTTGCAGGCTTTTTGCCATGCATTTTTTCCGGAAATCACGTTTCGATTAGCTCCGTGGCGATCGACCCTCTCAGTCCATTTTTATTCACATTTTCACGAAAAATTGACGATCCAGGAAAAATAAAATCCCAATAGAAAATGTATATATTCTTTGATGATTAACGCAGGAAAAAAAATGAAGCGAGACCGAGAGGAAAGGAGGAAGGAGGAAATTACATAAATCATAACTAGCTGCTCAAATGGATCGATTGAATTTCTCTATTTTTTATTGACTTTACGATGATTATTGTTTCCCCTCCGTTGCACGTTCCCCCAGGTTCCTCATTCTTTCTATTTATTCGATTTTCTCTTTAGCCGCACCAGGACAAACCGTGAAAAGGACTGATTGAAAGTTCCCCGCCCTCTGTGTGTGTGTGTAATTGAAACTTTGAACAGCGTGTCACATGTATGCCGCGCGCCATCGATCTTGACTTTTATTTTTTTTCCTGTTCCCTTCTTTTATCTCTGCCCCAGTTCTTCTTGGGCCTTCGAATATTCACATTTTACTTCTTTTCCCTCTCGAGTATGAGAGCGAATTTGGGAAAGTCGTTTGATTTATTGTTTTCTGGATGAGAGCGAAAAAAAAAGACGGAAACGCGAACGACGGGCCACAGAGTCGTTAAGTAAATGTGCGAAAATCTATGAAGAATCTATTCAGAAAGGAACATTTATTCGCAACATGAATAGCGACTGTGAGATTTTTTTCTGTTATATACCCCAAGAAATCAGCGTGGAAATCTTGAAATTCTCTCACTCTCACTTTTATCTTCATTTTCCTCCTCCCTCTGCCGTTTTTTTCCTCTCGCAGCGCGAGGCTCCTGCCATTTCTCGTTCCTATTCTTATCTCATTGCTTTCCCCTTTGCTTGGCTTCACCTGCTACTCGCTCCGAAAGAATTGAGAGCCAGAAAGAGAACCAAAGCTCCGTGTACCAGGTGCGACCATTTTATCTCGCCTCCTCCACTATACAGACAATGCATACTCTAGACAGATCTTTAATATACGCATATATACATCTACCTCCGCATTCTGAAGAAGAATCGAAGAATTTCATGCCATACATCTCGTTTGGAAATGTGTGTGGCCATCCATTACCCTCAGATCGTAATTCCTTTCGCTTTCATTCTCATCCAACCGAAAAAATGCAAACGCCTCCGGTATATCGAACGGAGATCTCTCCATAAACTCAATAATATCAATTTCGTCCTCAAATGCCCGATCGGAATATCTCGAATCGAAAACAAAATGGAAAAACTTTGCTTCCTCATAGACGCGAACCTACGGTGACATTTTTTTTTTCTTTCATATTTCAATCTCAATGTGCTTACAATGTCCCAAAAGAGATGTGTGCGTGCCTATATTACGGCATTGTAAAATTCAGCTACAAGGCTCGCGTTTTTCACAAATGTTAATCCATACAAGTTCTTTATTCTTCAAGACTTTTGTTGAAATTGCTAGAAAAATACGAATTTTAAAATTTCCATAAAAAGGATGTCGACGCTCTAATTTCGGTAAATTTTCACATTTATTGCTCATTTGTTTGTTTTATTTTTCTTCATCAATACAGTGCAATACGTCATTAATCATCAAATTTGTAATTATCGGCGAATAATGGGCTCTCGATGGTTTTCGCTGATGTCGCCGGTTCGTGAGTTTTCGAGGGAAATTTTTTTTCCTCAGCAAGTCTGTGTGGTCATTTCGTTACGGACGTGAAAAAACATCTCATCATGTATTTCAATGTTCAACACGCGCACGACGAGTATGAAAAAGTTGTAACTTGATGCCATGACGTGACCGAGAGACCGAAATACCTGGGCCTGCGATAACTGTTATTCACTCGGATGAATTTTTCATTATTCAGGCTCTTATGCAACTCCGCACGTACTGCACAAATGATGATTATTCACAAAGACTCTTTGTTTCGCGTTTGCCACATTCTTATTCCCTTAAAAAGACACTAATCGTTTTTTTTTCGTCACTATCGTGGGTCTTGCAATTTTTTTTTATTTCTGATTTTTCCAAGTTTCTCCCATTTTTTCAATGATTAATTTCTTTTCGTTTTTTTTTCAATTTCCACACAAATCGATTCGTCGCTCATTTTTTTTCCAGACCGAGACAAATATCGCCGAGTAGTAGTAGTTGCGACAAAAAAATCATAAAAATAAATGTTTTTCTTACGTCATCGTGAGCACGTGAAACTGGGCTTTAAATAGTACAATATAAGTATGATGTGGCTTCAACACAATATGTACCTCGATCACGCTATACAACGAGAAAAAGATAAAAAAAAAAAAACACTGAGAGGAAAAGATTGCAGCAAAAAGATATTGTACGTTCTCTTCAGGCTGCAGGATTTGTGACTGCATTACTCGATCCGGCGATACGTGCCTGTACGACGTTAGCGAATCACCGACGTTTTTTGCCACCAAACTATCGAATTTTTTACTCTTTCCTCGCGGCTACCAGCTTTATTCTTTTTCTTTTTCTCTAAACAATTTTCCATCCCGAATGAAATTCAAGTCGATGTAATTTTTTGTTGTTAAACAAGTATGAAATGAAAAAAAAAAAGTTTTTCAACTCGTTGTCGTCAACATTTACTCTACCGCTCACTCATTTTTCTCACCATGCATCCAGGAACGGGAAAAGAGTAACTCGGAGCTTTCGCCGTTAGCACGCACCATGTGGACGCGAGCCTGCTTCGAAAAAGTTGGCCGGTAAATAAAAGAAAAGAAAAGAAAAAAAAAAAAAAAAAAACGAGCTCAGAGCCTTATGGAAATGAAATGAGAAAAATGGAGCGAGGCTCGGTGGTCGATGGGTTTTCGTGATTCACCGAC